>SNQN01002478.1:0-54643 GCA_008642245.1 Bassia scoparia | reverse complement strand
GTTTTGTCTTCTTCTTTTGTGTTTTAGATATAGGGTTTTTTGGTTTTAATTTTATGTTTTTTTCATTCAATTCTTATTTCTAGATCTAGAATTGTATGGTTAGAAATTTTAAGTTTTGTTTTGATTTTTCCTTTTTTTCATTCGATTCTATTTTTTAAAATTGCTTTCGAATTTATGTTTTTTTAAATTTATTTTCTAAGATTTTTTTTTTCAATTTGTTTGTTTTTGTACCTTGTTTTTCGAGTCTAGATCTAGGGTTTTATATTTTTGGTTCTATTTTATGAGTTTTTGGTTTCGATTTTATGAATGTTTTGTTTTCGAAATTATCAATTTTTGGCTTGAATTTCTATTTTTTTCTAAATTTTTTTTCGATTTTTTAAAGTCTAGTTCAAGGGTTTTTTCTTCCGTTATTTTTTTCATATTTTTTAATTTTATTTATTTTTTGTTTTTATATTTATTTAGTGATTTTATTCTAATAATTTTTATTGATCTTTTAGAGCGTTCTTATGAAGATATGGAAACTCAGGAGTGGAAATATTAATTCAATAATGTTGAATGTATTTTGAAGATTTCTGAATTTTTCCATGTAATTTAACTTGTTGTAAAAATTAAAGTAGATTGTGTAAATGTTATTTATGTATAAATTTTATTTCTATAAAATTTTGATTTTTTTAATTATGTTATCTAATTTTTTCTATAACTTTTCTATCACTGCTTTAAAAGTAACAAGAAAAAAACAAAATTATTGAAAAATGACACAACAATACCAGACAAAGACACACAAAAGTGTTAAACGAAATAAAGAATGTGCCTTTCGGAACCAGCGTGCATTTATTTGCACTGCTGGTTCCATTTTTTTTTAATTTACAAGAGGGGCTTTACCGACCGAAAGTCGTGTCGTATTACCAATAGAGCTGTGAAATCGCTCGGTAAGGTCCCTCAAAAATGGAGGGAAGAGGTTTATACCGACCGATTTGGATTCGTTTGGTATTACCGACCGCTTGTCGGTCGGTAAAGCCTCCATCAGTCTCTTTTTTTAAAAAAAAATCGAACGGTGAAGCCACACCGACCGAATTTTGGTCGGTGAAATTTTTTAACCGACTATTCACTACGCGACTGACCGCACTGATCGATTTTCGGTTGATAAACCCTATTATTGCCGCTTATCGGTCGCAATCACGGTCGGTCCCGACGCAAATTCTTGTTGTGATATAAGTGGTTGCGGTTCATGAACAACACGATATGGGTTCTGGGATGTGTACCCAGCAGTGGTTGTTTGAAAACTGCCATCTATATTAGGTACTCCCATTCCATAACCACTAGCCCCTGACCAGGGTTTATACTTGTGGGTGGAACGGTTCCCATTGACGAGATCACATGGATTGGCCTTGGGGGCAAAGGAAAAGAAGAAGGCTCAAGATCATTGGGATCATAGCCTAACTCATAACCTGACCTTGAGACAGCTCCCTCTTTTGTCTCATGCCCCCTTCATTGACATCTTGGAGAGGGATACTCCATGGCACTGTTTGAAGGGTCGGAGGGACGTTATATCCATCAGATTGTTTCTTCTAGGATACCTAAAGAGGTAACTCCTTCCGTTGTCGACAATTATTCGTAACCATGGGTGGTTCACAATTCATCAACCTCTCCATGAGTTGATAATGCTTCTCCACCAACGGTTCCAATCGAGTAACTACCTCGGTTTATATAGTCTTAGACAACACCATGTTATTACACAACAGAAAATTGGCTTCGGCCGACCATGCTTACCGACCGATTTCGTCGGTAACAGGGGTTACCGACCGAAAATCGGTCGGTGAGCGATGTCGGAAACACATTCGTCGGTAATTGAAAAATTACGACCGAAATTCGGTCGGTAAGGTTTACCGACCGATTACCGACTGATTCCCCGACCAAAAAATCGACCATTTTTGGAGGGAAAAAGAGGGGTACCGACCGATTCAAAGATCGGTCGGTAACCTCTTTTTCCCTCCAAAAATGGAGAAACAATAGAGAGATACCGACCGAATAGTTGGTCGATATAACCGACCGATTTAAAAAATCGGTCGGTATACCGACCGACTATTCGGTCGGTATTCATTCCATATTTTTTTTTATTTAAAAATTGCCTTTTACCGACCGATTTTTCGGTCGGTATTCACTTGCAATTATTTTTTTTTATTTAAAATTGCCCCTTACCGGACCGAGTTCGGTCGGTAAAGGTCAATATTTGTACATTTTGACTTTTACCGACCGAAAATCGGTCGGTAATTGCTTTGATATGTGATAAAAAAAAAGCTCTAAAAAGTTGTCAGACAACTTTCTAAAGCTTTCATCAAATAAACTAGTATTATAATACTATCTGCTTAGTATTATAATAAACACTGTGAATGCAAAGATGATGCGCAATCCCAAAAGTTTCGAGTTACTGTAGATTGTGTTTCTGAAAATAGACTGTCATAATCCTGACAGATGAAACAATCATAAATCACCATAATCCATACTACACAAGCGTAGTTGCTAGTTGTTACAAAGACCAAATAGAGGAGAATGTTTACAGCTAGCCAATCAACAAGACGTTCAGGGAGCCAAGCTTGAGCTTGCTTGTCCGCATAAAAGATTTCCAACACGCTCCCATGCAGCCTTTAAACTTGTTGGCTCCTCATCTACCTAAACAAATTCATCAAAAATAATAAATCATGGATGATGCATACTAATGTCTCCAACTGTATATTAAGTACTCAAATTACATAGAGACACAGACACGCGCGTGCACACAGAGGAAGGTGACTTAAGACAAATTGAAGTGAACTACTAAATACTAATGCAAACATACAGATCAATTAAAGGACCCAACCATAAAGGTAAGAAATCATATAGAGCATCAAGCTACCAGTACCCAAAGAAGTTCTGCACATAATGAGCCACACAACAATGATCAAGTACAGCACAATGCAGCAAGGACAATGCTAGCTTGCTTACTGCCTTTTCACCTTATAGTTTGATTCTGTAAGTTCAAATAAACTTAAAAATAATTTCAGAAAATGATTATCAAGTTGTTACCTCCATGCAGACTTATAAACCTAGTATAAAAAGGACATTTGAATGAGAATGAGAAAGAATAAAGCAAGAGAAAGCAGACAGGCAGCAGTGTTAGGCCAGCAAGGTGCAAGGGAGTAAGGGACTATTGTGATCCAATTATCTTACTCGACTAACCACGTGTTTGGATAATAACCAACCAGCATACAGTCTTAAAACATCCCACATATCCTCATTCTCCCCTAACTACCCCATCTTTCCCGCCGATCCCTTCCCCCTCAGATACATACTAATTTCAAGTTACAAACTTTCAAAGCTACGACCTATCACAATGGAAAGCTACAACGTTTATAGTTGTAAAATGACCCACATGCCACAGTATTAAGTTTTAACTTACATACTAATTTTTTTATATCTTGTTATTTTAATATATGCCATACATAGCATATATTCAATATATAGCCGTATAGGATCTTCAATGAGTTTAACCAAGGAAAAGTTATTTAGAAAATATAATACATACAAATTGCTCTTTGAACTTGATGGCTGGCAACAAGGTTCCTGTCACATAAAAGATTATTGAACTGACATAGCTAATAAAGTTGAACTGACATAGCTAGCTGTATAGTATTGAGTTGAATTTACGTGTCAGATTGGTCACAGCTTTCTGGGAATGTGCCGCTAAAATTGTTGAAAAGACAGATCACTGCAACAATAAGATTGGCACCATAAGATTTCCAAACTTTCTAATAAAAAAATATATGGTAAACTGCAGAAGGGCGAAAAAAACTGACTAGTATATGTTTTTGAGCCTTTCATCAATATCCAACTTGGTAATGGTCCGGAAAAGGAGTTGTTTGTTAGGAACTCCACAAAATGATCGAGGATTATCAGGTAATCAAGAATCTTGCATTGTATTAAGTTTATAAAATAATAATAAAAAATATATTGTGAGATTTCAGTCTTACATATATTGAAGCTTTTCTAATGATATCATCGAGCTTGGAATTCACTGGCTCAAGTGGTTTGTAGCTAAGGTCTCTACAAAGAGATGAATCACATTACATACCATGGTTCTTGAGTCGTGATTTATTTGTTATCTTTAGAGCAAACATTCACAAAAATATCATGTATTGATCAAGGTACAAGCGAGATCAAACCTCTAACAAAAAAAATAAGGACATTAGGACAAGCAAAAGAGATAAATAAGGGTAAGAAAAAAGTATCATACCGCTTCACATGAGTTGCTTGGATTCAATGAAGTCCAAGCACTCATCTATTTTGTTGGTTTCAAATTTTGCAAATGGAGCTTGCCGTCAGGACTTGGATAAGTTTGGAATACATTGATAAGTCCAACCTCCTCACTTGGACACTGTTTGCTAAAACTACTTTCCAGACTATCTTTTCTAGAGAAATACACCAATTTGATAAGTGAACCTACAAAAACAAACAGGGTATTGAATGTAACTAAATTAGAATCCATGTAGGATACTCTTATCAAAGATGGACAATAGCACAAAAACAATCAAATTGATCTTCTAATGAGTCAAAGAATCCTAAAGAACCTTCTCTTTCTGTAGAAAGATGGGAAGGAAAGCTCATCTAATAAAAGCCAATCTAGTATAATATAAGGCAAAATCTATAAACAATTAACTTGTATCAACAAAATGCAAGTAAAAATGATTCAATATGCTGACATAAAGGCCTAAAAGTTTACAAATTGTTATGATTCAATCTCCTCGGGACTGAAAACCTTGGTCTCGCCATCTTGAACTTAATTGGATGTAAGGCTTTCCATCCTTGTTCACAAATCTTGTAAGGTACAAGTTTCATGTCTTTTGGACCTCTTTACTCGAATCTATCAATTAACATATAATCTAATAAGCATTCAATTTCAAAATTAAACATAATATCTAATAAGCATTCAATTTCAATTCCGATGACTGTCCCTAACTTAGGGGCTTCATCTTTTGCAATTGCAAAAGCAACAAACTTCCTGATTATGATTAAAAGGAAATTATAAGATTATGTCAATACAGCTGCAAAATTATCAACATACCAGTTATATCGAACAATTCGAGTAATCAAAGCACCAAATAAATTATCGAACACATGAACCGAACTTCCATTTATAGATTCTGCTCATACATGCTATTTAAACAATGACAAAGATATAATTATGTTAATGAGAAATTGAAAACAAGGTATTAACACATACTGCATAAGGCTATGGTTATTATAAAATTAGACAAGGAAAATAATGCAGCTGTATATAGCATTTGTCTATAATCAAATATTAACCTCAGCAACCTATTACTATAATGAATAGCATTGAAGCCACTTACATCTCTTTCAACTTTTCAAGACTTCGAATACACTCCAATTGGTTCAGAGAGCATGTTGGGATTGAGATTTGTACCATGCAACCAAAAAAAAAATACAGTTAATCATTTGAAAGAAAATATTTATTTATTTTTTAATAAAAAAAGAAGGCAAAAAATCTAGAATTCTAGAGAAGAAAGTCACTCACAATGACATCTCAAAGAGATTGGGAACTGGAACAGCCTCAAAGCAGTTGTTGGAATACATTAGCAACTGGAACAAGCCTGCTAATCAGAAGAAAGAGATTGGGAACACACTATCTACTTGATTCTCCCTAAGACGAAATGCTTAGCAACTTGTTAAATCAAGTCCAAACAACTGGAGGCCTTGGATAGGGTTTCCCGTGTTCAGATGGCTGAGGCCGTGGTAGAGCAGAGGATATAACATCTCATTGATCGAACAATTCGAGAAAAAATGCGAGCAATTCCACCAAATAAACTAGATCTAATCAAGCACAAAAACCAAACAAAATCACCATAACATGCATGTAGATCGAACAATTCGAGTAAGAAAAAAAAGGCATCGAGACATAAGAAGAGAAAGATTGACACATAAATAATCTAGAATATTCGAATAAAAAAAAATCAACAAAATCAACAAAAAACAGAAAAAACTTGACAACAAAATCAACAACAAAAGAAAAAAAAATAGAAGAAAACCCTAGATCTAAAAGGAATTAGAAGAAAAAGATTTTAAAAAATATGAAAACTTACCAGATCACAAAAGAGGAGATGGTGGCGAGAGGAGAGGAGAGGAGATGGCGGCGAATGAACTCGGAGGAGGGCTGAGGTGAGAAGGGTGAAGGGAGAGGAGAGAGGAGAGAGGAGAGAACAGAGAGAGTTAAGGGATGAGGGAGAGAGGGAGTTTTAATTTGAGGATGAGGGTTGAAATGAGAGGAAGAGAGGGAGTTGAGAGGATGAGAGGAGAGAGAAGGATGAGAGGATGAAACAGAAAGAAGAGGGGTCACGAAGAAAGAGAGAAGGAAAGAAAAAAATAGCTTTTTTATTTAAAAAAACCTTACCGACCGAAAATTCGGTCGGTACTATCAACCGACCGATTTAAAAATCGGTCGATGTACGACCGAATATTCGGTCGGTAAATTATTTCATTTCTTTTTTAAAAAAATAGAAACACTGAGGGTTAAATTCCAAACATCATCGACCGATTTTGAAATCGGTCGGTGTACCGACCGAATATTCGGTCGGTGATGTTTTGGGAATTGTTTTTTTTTAATAAAAAATGCGGATGGGTTTGTATAATTCAAAGGGCTCACCGACCGATTATTCGGTCGGTAAAATCCGACCAACCTACGGTCGGTGTCGGTCGGTAATACCGACCGATTTTCTTTCCGTCGATAATTTCGGTCGGCCTTATACGAAATTCTTGTAGTGTTAGCATTTAACGTCTCATTGATATCTAGTATAATCCTATCCATGTCACCTGTCAGGTAACGGCTTGGGAATGAGAGCCATATTTTTTCAACTCGATAGTTAATCTCTAGCATTTTCGCGCCAATATCACGTTCACGAGATGGAGATTATTGAACTGTTCCATGTGTTTTCTTAAATCCTCCAGTAAGCTTTTTACAATATCTACATATTGTTTATATATTGAATTTAGTAAAATTCTGGCAGAAGGAGAATGATCTTCCCCCTATTTAGATGCAAACCATCTAGCCTTTGCGTTTGAGACTCATTTTGGTGAGGAGGAAGAAGACCTTCAGTAGGTTGATGTATGGATGGAATAGTTTTTAAATCACCAGATCCTCAATTGAATATTCAAGATTTCGGTCGGATGAATTGTCATCCTCTTGAGTTACGCTCCTTCGATGAATTTCCAAGATTTCGGTCGTTGTATAATGAACATGACCCTGGTTCTTGTAGGTGGTCTTTGACTCTGACATGCATCAAGTCCAAGGTGTGTTCCTTGGACTTGATGCATGTCCAACTGATGCTGAAGGTGGTCTTTGACTCTGCTTTTTGTACGCTAGTAGAACGACTCTTGGAATTGGAGGAAATCTCCTGTAATCATTCTGGGCCTGGCCTACCTCAGGCACCACACATGGATCGACTCATGGTTCAACCCAAAAAATATGGCACTACGACCGTCCTTTTAACGCCAAATTGTTTGTACAATAATTGATCCTACCGAGGTTGCAAACTCTAATGGGTCAGTGCTAGAGGTGTTGATCCAAATGCTCGATCCAAGTACATGCAAAGCCCAATAAGACTACCTTGGGGTAACTCAGGAACAACCCTTCGATGGAGGTGTCAGTGTTTATACAAAAAATGGTTATAACTTAGTGAGAGAAGTAGGTGTAATTGTTATGTAAAAACTTACCAAGCCTGGCTGGCCATTTGGTGCCTTATATACCATCCAGAGGTGGTATGTGGCAATCACCTTACTTGGACATGTGATCTACTACGATTACTAAGATTCTTGCCTATTTGTAAAATTCCATGCTTTACATTATATTTGATATGCTGTACAATCACATTTAGTGTTTGACAATCTAATAGTGCAACTCAGTATATTTTACTTTGTTTGGCCTTCTACTATTAGGAATTTAGGATGCAGCATCTCTAGTGTATTACTTTCTTTGCCAATTTATTATTCAGCATTTTGGCTGTTCCATTTTGCAAGTGTTGTGAAACATAAACTCCTGTTTCATTTTTCGTGCAGGCAAGAAATCATGGACCTAGCTGGTTGATAAAAGCGGAAAATGTAGGTGAATTCTTTGAAGTGGCCTGGTGTAAATGTAGGTGACATAGATAGAGTAGGATTWTGGTTGCATAGATCAGAGCCGGATGGACAATGTTAATTGCATAGGTCCGAAATGTATAGAGTATATAATTAATTGGTGACTACTATGTGTGCGCCATGTGTGTGTTGTGTTGACATATTCATATTTCATCGAGATTTGTACCTTGCTATTGTGGATACTCTGATCTTAGGTGCTGCTATATATATAGCCACAAATTATAAGGTAGGGTGTAGAGCTGTCAGTTCAGTTAGTTCAGTCAGTTCTAGTTAAATCATAACAGTTCAGTTATAATACAYTTCAGTTGATTTCAGTTCAATGTGTAAAGAGTTCAGTTCAGTTTAGTTAACAACTATTTCAGTTCGGTTTAGTCCAGTTTTTTTCAATTTCAGTTTCAATTCAGTTCAGGTTCCGTTTATTTCAGTTTGAACTTAATTTGTTCATTTCAGTTTCAGTTTATTTCAGTTTGAACTTAATCGGTTCATTTCAATTTATTCTAGTTTGAACCATAGCAGTTTGACGTCTTTGATATAAAAAAAATCATTTCTTAACAGTTAATTTCGGTTGAAAGCAAAAAATACATGTTAGTTAGTTATATATAAAGTTAATAGCTTTTGGTTTGAGTAACTATTTGTCTATAACATACATGGGATGAAGGGTAGTCTATAACACAAATCTGTAATAAAAATAAAGGAAAGCTAAATATAAAGTACAATATGTGCGTCAAAAAATTCAAGTGGGGCAACAAAATCAGGTCTAAATTATGTCAATCTAGATATGTCTATATAAATATTATGTAAGTCTATGTCAAATAAGGGTAAGGTTATGTAAATCTTAAGTAAGTCTATGTCAATATATGTAAGTCAATGTGTTATATACCATTTTATCTCATTCATGTTATACAACTATCACTATGTCAATTATATATTCGTATAAGTCTATGTAAATATTAATAAGTCTATGTCAATTTATGTATAAGTCTATGTAAATTAAGTAAGTTCTATGTCAATTTATATATAGTCTATGAAAATATAAGTAAGTCCATGTCATTTATATTTCATAGCTCCACAAATTAAATAATATAAAACTTAAGTAAATGTATAATTGATTGATGCATTATTACAAATAAGAGTTGTATTTAAAAGAAATATTTTTATTATTGGTTAAGTTTCAGTTCAGGTTTAATTCCAATTCAGTTAAGTTTAAGTTCAGTTGAATATCAATTCAATTATTTGACCAACCTTTTCAGTTTTTAAGCAATTGATTTCAGTTTCAGTTTATTTCAGTTCAGTTGCAGTTCGTTTCAGTTTGTTTAGTTCAGTTGTAGTTTAGTTTCCGTTTGTTTAAGTTCATTTTCAGTTATCCGTTTGCATCAGTTCAGTTCAGTTTATTCAGTTTTCAGTTAACATTTCAGTTTCTATAAATTCTAACCAAACTGACAGCTAGTAGGGTGCAACAAATAGTACAATAACATAAGTAATTATTATAATAATTTTTAACTAAAATAATTCTCTTTGTAGTCGGAAATAAAATTGATGCAGGCAAGTAGTGATAAAACTAAAAGGGTATGAAAACAGAGAGCAGAGTGTGGAATTTGGACGAGTTTTGTATGATAGAAGAGGATTGAGTCTGTTTTCAAAGTCCGGGTGTTCCAAAAGGCGAAATGAGTCTCAATGTAACCGCATGCTTCTCCTCTAAAGTCATGAAAGAAACTATCATCTTCATAAGCTTGCCAAATAATACTACTTTCTCCATATTTATCCGAAATAACCCGTCTAGGAGCATGCAGCGCAATCTGTTTGTTGGAGTTTCGTCCCACCAAACACTCTCCTGTTTCAAATATATAAAAAAGTGAACCCGGAACTTCATTATCCATAAAAGTCAAAGTTAACTCCCAACAATTATCGGGTTTCTTCAACGTCCAAATATCACAAACTCGACCAAAAATTCCARAGTGTACYTACAAATGATTCATGCAACCCAACGACAAGCACCCTTTGATTTGAAATACTCTAACTTGTTCGTAAATCGTTCTAAATTCCTGGAAAGGCACGCTCGACAGTTGCCCGGTGACTAGGTTCATGGCAACAATGGTGCAGCATACGTCATAGTATGATGGCGAAAATTCCGCCCAATACACAACATCATCAATCACGCATCCAGATGGTCTCTCGAACACGAAATAATACCCTTGACGTAAATCACGCATTATTTCCCARGTACCAGCCTTCATGGAAAAAACATAGACATGACTCAACTGTCTGGTGCACGTCGATAAAACCCCAATTCTATAATCATCAATGGAAGACACATAACCAAACCCGACGCCGCCAATAACATAAGGCCTTACGCAGTCACATTCCGGAAGAGTCACACTGCGGTGTCGTCCCGTAGCAGGGTTCCAGAGTAAAAAGCCGTTTCCGTAAGAAACACACAGCAGCCCATTACACGAACCCATTACAGGGTTAAAAACAGGACATTCAACAAATGTCGTTATATTCAAGCGTTTATCGAAACCCATGAAATATCCGACTGAATTTCCGTACATAAAAGGGTTTACGAGTAGAAGAGATTGCTGATCCTTGCGAGTTGATGAGAATTTGAGGTGGGCTTTTTCGAATTCAGGGCTCGAAATAGTGGAAAGCCAGAGTTTACAAACYCACTTAAATCTGATTAAGGATTTTACCGCAAGTCTTGGAAGAATCTGATCTATTATCAGATGTTCTGGAATAATTGGGAGTTTAGGGTATTCAATTTCCATCTTTGTTCATCAATTCGTAATTTGAAATTTGAAAACCAGAGTTTAGGGCATACTTTGTCAAATTGGAGTTTGAACGAATGATGATGAATTGATGATTATGACTGATGACAATAACGATATGGGCGATATGAATGTGGTTTTATAACAAATCAACAGGATTTGAGAACGGCCCACAAAATTACCAATGTTGCCCTTCCATTTTCGAAAAAAAAAAGTGGGAACTTTTTTGGCGACCTAAATTGTTTTACTTTACAGTAGTTTTATACAGGAGCGATGTCCGTACAACCCGTATCTTCTTAATATCTTAAATAATATCTCTATTATATAAGGGAAGGTATCTCTATTATATAAGTGGTAAGGGGGAGGAAGATGACTGGTCCCCTCTTCATTAAATAACTCTAAACCTTAATGAGTATTTTTTTTTTTTATTTGACAATGCCACTAACTACCCTATTTACTCTATATGAATTATCAAAAGAGAATTCATTCTATATGTAACTTAATTAGTACAAAAGCTAAATCAATGAACTTATAGTCCAGATTTGAATTGAAACACATATGGTTATAATTATGAATTTCTCAGTTACATTTATTACCCAAAATAATTTACCAATAGATAAATTTCATTGCTAATTATTATAACATTAATTATAATACATTCCTCATATTAATCAATTTAATGAAACATTACAATTTTATACGTCTAAGCACGCATCTGTGCACATTAAAACTAGTAATACAAATAAAGCATAATCATCACGAACTGTAGTCATCAATGTTATGTGGTGGTCACTATAAAATTTTCGCAAAAGCACGGATGACATTTAAGTTAAAATAGTTTTTCAAAAAAATAAACAAAATTATATGCCAACTCACACACAACTATATAAATAAAATAAAATAGGTTGATTAAAAAAATAACAATACTACTAAAGCCAACAGCAGTACTGGGTGTCATCAATGTTACGTGGCGTCTATTCACATGAAAATTTTCCCGCGAAAAGACTGATGAACATCATATAGTAAAATTAGTTTTTCAAAAAATAACCAAACAATTATATGCCAATCAACGCCTATCTATAAACTAAATGTACAAAACAATCAAAACTATAATAATAAAATAAAAATATTAAAAAACAACTATATCCCATGCATATTTTCATTAAAAAACAAAACACTTATATCTATATGCACTTTATTTTTAAATTAAATCTAGATAATAACCACGTATTCAAAAAAAAAAACAACTATATCCATCTCACGTTATTTTATTAAATTAATAACAATAAACTATATCCCATCCGTCACTCTCGTATTTTTAATTCAAAAAACGATTAATGTACATATTTACATCCCATCCTACTATTGTCAATTAAATTTGTATAAATTAATTAAATAACAAACTACGGTATTATATTATCAGTAAAATTATCTAAATGCTAATATTAGCCAAAAAAAATGACTGATTTCACTCATGTGTATATTGGTTGCTGTCATTAAAAAAATATTAATGCTAAAAAGCATTGACCATTGATGACATCATAATTCTAATTACAAATTATATAAATTTAAAAAAAAAACCAAATATTTTATCTAAACTAATATTTTATAATAATATATATATATATTATTATATATACTAATATATTAATATATATATAATATATAATATATATAATATTCTTACTAGCCGTTTGCACCGTGCGCGCGTAATTGCCTGCGGTACCGAGTGACCCCGATATTAGTCATATTAGTATAATGTGTTTCATGGAAATCTACCATAGTTAGAATTATCAATACATTATAATACTAAATTAATCATTGATTAATACGGAACTCACACAAGTTGACCAACTGATAAACTATAGTTTGACAACTCCAATATCAAATAACACAAAAATAGTTGTGTACAAACTTATTTCAATTGTACTCAATATGAATAAGGACATTTCAAATCTTGGTGACTCTTTATATTTCAATAGCGTTCTAACTTGAATCCCTTGATTTAACAAAACACCATCCATATTTCTAATCATACTTGAATCGAAAAACGTTACAACTTTACAATCTTCAAATGATTCATATTTTAATAATATTTCGCAGACAATAACATCCTTTACTCTCAGCCTTCTCACGAGATATGCTACCTGCACTTCAGTTCTTTACATTCGTGGTATATCCTTTCTCATTTTATTAGATGCCCTGAGTACTCTCAAGTCTCAACCTTGTAAAAGGCAAGAAAACATTTCATATAATCTTACAATTTAAAAAAGTGATGTTAGTGCTCAAATAAAATATACAAGAAGTTCCTAAACTCAGAAGCGAACTAACATACATAAAAAATAAAAAAGGCATTATAGTTTAAACTAAAATTTTACTTGTAAACCCTCCTTAAATTGTGTTTCCAAGCATCGTTGATCATGATTAGACTATTATCATAACTATTAACGCTGCACAATTTTCATAGTAGAATTTTATAAAATGGAATTTTACGAACCACTGAAGTAATGAGTGRCTTAGATTTACCTGTACTCTATGCGCCACGAACCACTGAAGTGATACAAGTAGCAGTTGAAGCTGAATCAAAACTTCTAGGGCTGCAATTTCTTCCTCTCTGGGTACTTTGGCCAAAGCCCTTGACACTACCCCATGATTCTCTGAATCTCTGCCGATGCCTTCATTCTGATCATAAAACTTTTAAGTATGAATCTATACTCTATAGACTGTCGACATTGGTTTCTCGATTAGGCAAACTTCCTGAGTAAGATGGCTTTGAAATAGAGGATCGTCCTTCTGCGCTTGTCGAGAACTTAGGGCTTTGGAATTTCGTGCTCAGACAACATGTACTTCCTGCAGAGTCATTGGTTGTGATTCTTCCGCTTTGCACAGCCAAATATGAGAGATCTTATCTAATACTCTCTCAAGCCCAGATACTCGAGTTTCCAAAGAAACTAACCCACTATGTGAATTGCCCATAAACCTCTGCAAAACAGAAGAATAAATCAACTTTTTTTTTTACAAGAAAATCAGCTTTATTTTTGAATATTAATGCAAAAATTATAAATTACTTACATCAGGAAATAACAGTATAACACATCAAATTTACCCTCAACTACTCTCAATCACATCAAGATATATTAGAAATCATAATAATCACTATGCAAGTAGTCCAAAACACAATAAATTCAAAGTCGAATTGCAGCAATAAAAATGATACTAAGAACAAACCTCATTATAAAATACACCAATATACCTAACCTTGTTAAAAAATTTACTATAACCTTATTATTTAGTCTCACTCCTTCACCACAAATCTTAAATGGATCCTTAACGGTGATACCAATTATTCTTAAACACAAAATTAAAACCAAAAACTCAAACAAGATCTTAACTAAAAATCTAGTAGATTGTTCGTTCTAGAATCCTAAATACTAATCCCAACTGATAAGATTCTCAATAACCAAATAGCATGTAAAAATGGTCAGCAAGAACAAAAGTGATCTTAAAACATTGATCACACATGACACATCACCGACACGATAACTACCAATCAAATTATATATTAAGTATCTCCAATTTAGGAGCCACAATGATGCAARAGCAAACTAAAGACAARACTCATAGTCTCATACTTTTAAAAAAGGTAGGAAAATCACAATCTATACCATCAATTCAAACTGCTACACAGCTCCAAAGAAATTGACATCACCATTTGCCCTATAAGGCTATAATAGAAGACATTGCAAGCCATTGCCTTCAAAGAACACAACCAATCAGATTGATTACATTTGAGCATTTTATTAAGAACCACACTTAGGCGATGTCACAAACCACATCAAACCTTACTAGAAAATCATCAATTTCAACGAAAGTAAAGTTCAGTAAATGCATGTGTGTGCAAAAAAAAGAATTTCATCTTTATAAAGTAGATAAAATAGATAATACTAAACACAATTATTATTTACTGTTTTGAGCAAAAGCAACTATTCAATCTTCACGAAACTCAAAATAGTGCCAAAAAAAGAAATCAAACCAATTAAAGATTCAACTATCATAATGTTTCGGTATATCAGATAAAATTCTTAGGACATTGACAACAATACTACACAATATTAGAAAAGTATTTTATTTAAGGGGTATGTCATTCTATTTTATTTTTTATAAACAAATCTACTGCATTTTGTCACTTTCTTTGTCAAAATTGCACTTCATCAAGGTTCTCAAGTTCTCCAAAATACTCTCACTTTTGAAAATCAAACATTAAAGAAAACATCCCCAGAGAACACATATTTAAAAATCTAAAACAGAAGTTCAATTTATATATCGATGCATTGTTAAAAAATACCAAAAAATCCAATACAAAAAAAGAAAAAAACCAAAATAGAGTAATTATAAGAAAAATGAGAAGAAAAATACCAAACTGTCCAAGAAGCTCCATCCACTTCTAATAGTACCACCTTAATCATTGCTCTCAAAGCATAAATTCCGCCCAAAAACACAAAATTTAACCAATTACTCAAATACTCGAATTATATAATTTAAAACTACGAATATCAACAAAAAACTAAAAGAACGTGTTTTTCCAAAATTGTTCAGCAAACCCTTGCAAATAAAAACAGCAGAAAACTATAACTTAACATTCAAACAGAAAAAGAAGAATTAAAAACAAAACTGGTAAAGATATGTACAAAAATTCATCCCATTTTTAGGGTTTACGAGAAAGATCTAAACTTGCTGAAAAATTCAAGAAATCAACCTCTTTGTGCTACCAAGCAAGATTAATYAAGATATATAATGTACTACATACTACGCAAGATATCACCCACGTTTTCATAATTTTTCAGATATTTAACTTCATTGTTAACATTACCAGTTGAAAATCACGAAATCAAAACACAAATTTACAATTTTCTGACATAAATTTGGGATTCGAAAATAAAGTAAACAAACAAAACAAAATTACCTTTCTTYCGATCCAATCTCCAAACCCCATCTTCTAGCTCGAACAAAAACAAAGAGGTAGAAGGGTGGCAGCAAACCCCATCTCCAAACCAAACACCATAACAAAYAGAGAAGGATAAAACACAAAAGAAGATGGAGAAGGGTCGCAATGCGTTATATCTCCAAACCAAACACCAAAACTTGGCCTGTTCTGAGTGTATGCAACGCATTTCGAAGGTGGAAACGTGAGCGTCACAGAACTGGAAGTACAAAATTGTAGAAAAAGAGAGCTCTGAGTATAAGAATGAACCGAAAGAAAGAGAGAAGGGTAGCAGCCATAAGAGCTCTAAGCATTCTGGAACAGTAAGGCGAGAGGTTGAAGGAGGAGCATCAGAGTGGCGTGAATTGAGATAATAAGAGCCTGAATAAGGAACAGGATTTAGGGTTTGGGGTTTTAAGTTAGTGGGTTTTGATGTGGGCTTTGGGGGGTTGAGTGGAGTGGATTTTGGGAGGCTTGACTGGCTCGGCTTGGGTCGTGGGCTTAGGGTTTGGGCTGATTGCTGGGCTGCGATGGGACCTTATGTGCTGTTCATCCTGTTCATATGAACAAGAGCACGCTTATTCCCTTTTTAAATTGTTAYGATTATGATTRCAAAATTCCATTTTWAAATTGTTATGATTATGATTGCAAGGGAAGGTTGTGAGCTGGGGTGTCATGTGTTGAGTGGCATGGATGAGTGGGATGGTGAGGTGGCATGGATGWGTGGCAATTTTGTTGTTCATTCTCCCCTCACTATTCATTTTGTGAATAGTGAAACACTTATAAACTTTTATAATGTACTAGCCGTTGCACCGCGCGCGATGCGCGCGGTGCCCCGGACGATTTGTAAAATGAAAATCTACAATTAGAAACGAATGATTACACATAACTTCACATTATATGGTAATCGAGAAACAAACAGATGTAGTGGATTTCCATTGGAACAATACCCCCTATCATGGATTTAAGGTTACAACTTTACAAGTATTGTAGACCTAAATCAACACCACAAAATATGAGGGAAGTTTCCACCCTTAGATGTCAAGAAGACTTTGCTTATCAAACACACTACATCGTCCAATGTACGTAGTCAAACAAGTAGCCTTGCCATAAGCCAATACATTCCCAGTGATTTACAAAGATCAATTGAAATAAAAGCATGTGTTGCACAACAACAACTAATATGTATCCAAAAGGTAAGGCTTTTTTTTATCGGAAAAGCTATTAATTTTTGTAGTGTTAATTACCTATACATACGAAACTTGTATTCTTGACCCTTGAGCTGCCAAAAACTTCTTAAGATTGCCAACCTTCTCATCATTACCAACAAGGTCAGAATTTTCCGTTTTAGATTCCTTTGACACAACCTTGTCAACTTGAAGAAAGGTTACGGTCATAGCCATGTGAAAGAGCTCATTCTTCTTAGTCCTRCTCCAGCTTTCCTGCTTTCTGTTCGGCACCACTCTATTCCAGGYTGCATTTTAAAAGACGCCACACAAGGGTTACTCAAGACCTCCAAACATATATGTAATTAGAAATTTAACAAACGTATATGCACAATGCACCATTCTTCGGTACAAGTATAAGTTTATAAGAGTAATATGCCCTTTCGATAGTGAATATAATGACWAAAGAGGAGAAAACAAACTGTCCAACAGCAACTAATGACAGAAGTATCCAACAATTTCATTCAATAACGCCATACACCATATTTATATAACATCTGATTTCATGAACAAATTGAAATACAAAGTAACAAAATTCACATTAACAACTTATAAACTACATTTATCTTCCAAAATTTCCTGAAAGAGAACACAGCCAAACACATTAATAACACAAAGTCCCAACCAACACAATGATATTAACCCCTGTCAATCATCCATGATACATAAAATAGCCAGCAGCACAATGAGTAACAACAACAGCAAATATTAAGCGTAGGAAATTATTCGAACCGAATGAACCACTAAAACACTGAAATTAAACAAGTGACAACAATTTACCTTAAGAGCTATAATTTCATAAGGTCCTGTGGCAAATATGAGATGATTTTTTTGTCAAAATATTCAATCCTTTATGTCCAAGAGGATAAAAATTCAGTACAAAGCGGCAAAAAAATCTATTCCATATAATATAAGCAAAATGATATACATAGCCCTTAAGCTATGTATAAGACGCCTAAAATAGAAAGAAAAAATTAAGTTGAGCATTTATGACATTTATTATTGTGTTATTTGGCTTGTTTTCCCAAATAACTAGTTTGTTGCTCGGGCGTTGCCCCGGGTCCAAAGAGGGTCGTTATGTTAATTGTATTGCTTCTTCTCAGTATTTCTTGTATGTAGTCTTTTAATCGCGTATCTTGATGTATAGTTACAATTGTGATTGCAAAATTGTGTATTGTTCATTGAGCTAAGAACCCACTTAAATAAGAGAGTAGGTTAAGTTAAAGAAGTTCAATAGGAAGTTCAGTTATCACAAGTTACTCACATAATAAGTTTCATTAGATTGGTGTTTTTAAGTAGAAACATTTAAAAATAGAAATTAATGAATGAATATGAAATCCGAAATTGCAACTTCTTCTAAATGCACACGAAAATTGTATTTTACTTTTGAAAGGGGGGTGAAGTACATTTGTTTTTGCATATGCCTGGTTTTTGAGCAATGAGTGATATAATTTTATTTGAGCATTATTGAGTGTCACCCAAATGGGTGATTGCAATTTTAATCGGGAAAGAAGTGAACGGTAAATAACGAGCTAGAAAATTTGGAATGTCATTGTTTAATCTTGGTGTTGGTGCTTCTTATTAATGTATTTTTTGCACTTTAGACTTTCCTCGTCATCTTCTCCCCGAGATTGGTAGGACACTGATTATAAAAAATAGAAATATTGTGGACTGTGTATTAAATTCCGACAAGAGGAGTACTCCTACATGTAAATTTTGCAACTTGAAATCGGAACAACACTTTGCAACATATACTTATAAAAGTGATATATAACATATCAATAGTAGTTGGTTGAGTCGGTAAAGTATATCATTCACAACACGGATCTAGAGATCAAATCTCATTGATAATTTTTTTTATAAACATATATGTAGAAGTCTTCACTGATGACATGCGCACAAATGACACAAATTGCAAACATGGCGCAATTCTGCTGAATGATATGAGGTCCACATGCACACTCATGGTGAGTAAAAGTACACATGGCACACTGACGTATATTAGAACGCCTCTTTAATAATATTTGTAGATTTCACTAATAGAAATGCATTCAATTCTTTATGTAGCCTAATAATTATACAAACCTCTATATAATCAGCTTTAACAGCCAGCAACATGAAGTAGCATCGTTATAATCCCACTCCGAATACTACTTTGGACCTTCTGTCGTAAAATCATCATAAGTTACAGCTACAGTTTCCTGCACACCTTCATACTCATCGTCGTCTCCTCACTCCAATTGCTCATCAAATATGATGAAAGAATAAAGAAAACTTTAGAAGTCAAAAAAATACAATGAGAAGCCTAGAAATTAAAGAAGATAATTGTATAAGACCACAAACTTCCATATAAAAATTAAAGTTAGGCAAAAATTATAGTTTGTGCAAAATTAAACTAATGTGGAACCCAAAAATTTTAGCCCCAACAAGACATGTTATAGTGTCATAAGAATCTCAGTTCGGAAAAACCGAGGACCATGTAAACATCCCAAATACAGGGGATAAAACAACAGCCTAGCAAAGCATGCAGAAATGGCACGGTAATAACACTATTTTACAAGTGAAACCTATACTCAAGTTATATTACAAAATCGGTCCAAGCTCCCACCACCACCACTACGGGAAAAAAATTAATAATATATAAACAAAGATGAACTGGTAGAAGCCTTCTTACAAGATCAAGCAGAGGAAATTATTTAGCTTCTTAAAATTTAGCAATTGAAACCAACTTCCCATTCACTCAACATCACCTTCTCAACGACCACGTCTCCTTCAACTCCGGCATTGTAGGCAATTAGTAATGTCGGTGCTACGAGGGCCTGCAAGTCTGCAATAATGAGGCACAAGGTATGTGTTACAGAGGACATCATAAAAACAACCTAGGTAACAAAGAAAATGAAGAATTTTAACTAATAATGAGGGTTATCAGGMAAAGGGAAAAACAAATGACTAACTGAGCTAGTGAGCTCTCAGGCAATCACATTACATAAGGGGAAACATGCATATGAGGAGAATGATGAAAAATCAAGCATTCAATTTTTGTAAGCAAAACCAATTAGATGAGATTTACGAACTAATTCTAATGTATAGACATAAAGATGACATCTTTAACTCCAATAATCAAAATTCACCGAATTGTAATCATAATTATTCTCTCCTATGCATTAATTTGAACAGATCTTCAATGAATCAGAAGTAAATCAAATAGCAATGAGTTAATTCACATCTAAAATTCTATCARCCAATTAATACTCGTGCTCCAATAACAATCGAGTATTCTAGCAATCAAGAAGCATAGTTTAAAGTTTGAGCAATTGGAATTCGAAAAAAAGTGCGAAATCAGTGCATGCATATTGTACCTCAAACGATAAAAGAAATGGCTCATGACCTAAAACTGCAGTAAAAATGCAAATTTGACATGAATGAAAATACAAAATTAGACCTTATAAACCCTAAAATTGGTAAAAAGAGCAACTACAATGCAGCAATCACGCAACAATAATAGCCCAATTCAAACACCAATAATAATAGAACACAGAATTCCAACGAAAACGCAATTCAAACAAAACTCAACCAAAATTAGCAAAATAATTCAAACAAAACTCAACATTTCAACAAAATTATATATACATAAAAAATTCTACACACGTTAAACCCAATAAKTAAAAGAATACCTTATAAAATCGAAACCCTAAAAATGGTGTCGWTTGGGGCCATAACGCAACAGCAGCTGTAGAGAGGAGAGTAAAGTTGAAACGCTTAAACATTGTATGACAAATATCTTCGCACAAATTCATACTCAAACATCACAAAACAAACCTCAATAACATAATAATGCTAAAACCTATAACAAACCAAACAATGAACTTCTACCCCTAAGATAAAAAAAATCAGAAAATGAAACATGTAACAACAATTATCAAATCCAAGAAAATAATTAACAAATCAAACATTTTGTGAAATTAAAACAATTCAAGAAAAACTGGGAGATAAAGTATATCTGTAAGGACTTAGAATGGCAATAGAAACAACAACTTTTCTAGTCAAAGGCTTCCTACACCTCTCACTAAAATCAGGAGGATATTCAAATCCATCATTGTTATTATTTCCACCGCCAAACCCATATCCTTCTTTAGGCCAAAGTGCATTTCCATACCCATAAGTCCCCTTCGTCTCAAACAACCACCTATTAAAATCACCGGATTCGAATAATCTGACCGRATTCTTCACTGACTTCATCACCTRTCAGTGAACAGTGGAGTAATAGACGAAAGTGAATTGTACATGTGAAAAACAGAGGAAAATGGATGTAAATTCAATCACAATTTCTCAGAAAAATAAATAAATAAATAACATGTAAATAACTAATACAAAAACAAGAATAACAAGTTAAACATCTTAAGCTGAAATAATATCGAGTTCATCCTCCACTTGAGTAGCACCTCTTTTTGGCGAAAAATGGACAAAAGAGATAAGGGTGACAGATTTGGGAGCTCTGCTTCCCAATTTGTACGCACAACTAAAAAAAAAAAAAAGGAGCAACTCATAAAATATAGAAGACATACCTGCCGGAAAACCAAACCACACATATCGGAAATTCCTCAACAATTCCTAGCCAAAAACCCACAAAATCAACATTAAAAAAAAATCAGCATGAAAAATGAAATCAGCCGTTTGGTCTAAAACCGATTTTCAACAAAAACTCAAAAATTAAACTAAAATGGAACAAAAAAAACTCACCTCCATGTACATCTTCGCCTTATCAACCCATCTCCACAAAACAAAAGACAAAAGAGAGAAGGTAGCATATGTTGATGGTGAAAATAGAAAGAAATACAGAAAGAGGTAGAAGGATGAGCAAGCATGAGAGAGAGTGGAGTAAGGAGCGACTGAGGCAGGGAACTGGGAATGAGGTGAGTGTTTTTTTTAGGGTTTGTAAATGGTGGTAAGGCATGGGCTTCTGTTTCTACGTGGGCTTTGAGGGTAGGCCTTGATGTTGGCTTCTAAGGGTAGCAAGTGAACTGGGCTGTTGGGAGTGGGCTATTGCATGGGGCTTGGCTGACGTGGGCTTTGTGGGGTACCCAGCACTGTTCATATGTTTTCTCTCCTACAGTAATTGGTGACAAACTTTTTATATGGTAAAGATGATTTTAAATCAATATGACCGGTGGTTATAATATCTTTTATTTGATAAAAAATGAGTGAAAATACATTTTTGCGTTGAACCATTAACTTCTTTTTCCGAACCGTCCAAAATTTCTGGCATTGATTCCGTAGTCACTTTGACTTTTTTTTTTAAAAAAACATAGAGCTAGTTTAGTCCTAATCTAATACTTGTGGTGACATCATTATCTGTGTCTTAAGATTTTTCTCATTTTCTTCTAAAAATTTCAAGCAATGTGTCAAGTTATATCTTGAAAGTCTAAGACTCAACTTATTAAAGACTTAAAATATTATTGTTAACTATTTACATAATTTTTACATGCCAAGCACGCTTTGCCTGCTTAAAAAACTAGTAACTATCAACTTGATAGAATTTCCCGTAAAAAAAACTTGATAAAATTTCTTTATTTTCTATACACAATTGTAATAGATTCGAATTTTTTTTCTAAGTTTTATTCAACTCGCGCGTTTGCGTCGATTTGAAAATATTTCAATCTACCATTCACGTAAGCCTCAGTTTTTTTTTGTGAAAAAATCTGTTTTAAAATGCTACTAGCATTGCAGATATACGCATAAAACCACTTCCATAGCGAAGTACATGATCTAAACGTAACGCCATTAGCGTTTTTTAGCATGTACATACTTCACTACTTGTAGTGGCATTTTTACCATGTAAACGCTACTGGTGGTAGCGATTACAGTGCTAAAAATGCCACTACCAATGACGTTTTTGCTTGTAAATTTTGACAAGGTTTTAGCTAAAAATGGCACTTGCATTAATGCAACGATTCTTATTCAACCTGCATTGTGATACGTGTCGTTTACCGTATTAAATTAATTATTTATTAAACCTATCTTAGTCCTTCAAAATATTAACAAGTAGTAAAGGGGATGAAAGGCGATCCCACGAGGAGATTGTTACTTCCTAAACTCAAATTCAACCTAAAGTTATTTACAAATATACAATATATACAATCTATTTACGCTATCTTACATATTTACGAATATGGGGGTTTTAAGATTGTGATTATTTAATAGTAAAGAAATAAACCTAAACTACTATTTACATGTGATGTCAAGCAAGTCGGGATTCCACCATTAAACTTAGAACTTAATCATAATATTGAGTATAAATATTGAATCAAAGTTGAGTAATAGATAATTTGTAGCGGTTTTGATAGCTTTCCACCCTATTTTCCGCTTATAATTAGTATTGAACTAGGCCGACATATAATTCTAAACTAGACTCATCATCGTAAATATGATCGCAACCCACAACGACTACATCTAGAAGCATTATAAACTAGAAGAACATCATTAACCCTAATTTTAATACAATAGGTTCTCTGAACCGTGTATACGGTTGTCACTACCGTATATACGGTTCTTGGACGTTATATATGGTGGTAGCCGTATTCGATATCTTCTTTTTCACTATCTTTTCCCATACGCCTATAAATACATGCTCTTGGTTACTCACAAGAATCAACGAATTTCTCTTGTTTTAAAGCAATTCAAAACTCTCAAAATTCTCTCTCACAAATCACTCATCAAAATCTAAAGTTCTCAAATCCGTCGCTACTTTCGGAGTTGTTTCTTGCGAATCAAGGTACAATTCTGAGGTTTTCAATTTAATTCTCTCTTTAGTTTTTATTATTGTTTTTTATTAACATTATAATTTCGCTTCTTGAATTTCAATCATGTAAATCATTAGTTTTCAATCGTTTCGTTTTATCGCAATTGTTTTTAATTGTAATTGTCAATGCTAACGTCTATTTTGTTGTGATAATCGATTTCACGCGAGCAAAGTTTTTTGAACACTAACCTTTGTTTCTCTTTGTGATTGATAGCGATGTAAGTAAGATTGATTTGAATATTTGAGTTTTCTATTTGCATAGTAACCATCATCTCATGTATGTTGATATTGTTTATGCATGAAATTACTTTCTTTTTTTATTATTGCTTAAACAAAACTTGAAATTGTTGAATCACATTTAAATTCAGATTATCAAATGGAAAATTGATTTTAAGCACCTTACTATTTTGATTAATTTGAAGTGATCATAATAATTAGGCTAGGTAGTGGTTTTTGCATAATAGAAACTCACCATTTAATAGATTTCTAAGGTTAGAACTAACGCTTCCTAAGGATAAAATTGCTAAGTTGTTGTGTATTCAATGAATTAGATAGAATGGAATTACAATGAGACCGAGTAGAGGCCGCTACWTGCAGGCGGATTGGGTCAAAAATTCTTTCYGTACCATGTCCCTGAACCCACGACTTGGTTAATGGATCAGATAGTGGGGCCCTTAAATTGACACCAATGTTTCGGGCGTCCGTGATTAACCTGTGTAGGCACGGTGGCGATTCTCCACATGCCTACGGTCATTTATGTCGCAAGGAGTTGGAATGGGTTGCTAAAAACCAATTCAAACTGACATAGTACTTGATCAGGGAAGTACAACTCGACAATCTCAAAGCATATCAAGGGAGCTTGTGTATGCCAAATATGAGTATTTGAACGACATATTTTAGGTAACTCTTCTAGAATATCCTCACGATACAGTTGCCATGTCATYTGTGGAAAGACATAAGGAAAAGGTATGACCACTTAAAGGAGAGATTAAATTAAATAGTGACATTAATAACTAGCAAWTTCRTTTATTTTAGAACTATTACCTAATCTTGGCATTGATGATCTAGTGAATCCTCTATATTAACCTAAACCCTTTGCATTGTGTTTTCCGAACATATAAACCCGAAGCCACCTGTATGGGAATTTGTTGTGGAAACAATTACAATATTATAATGACATATAAGTCGAGTATTAAAGTGATTTAAAATTTGCGCATAAAGTTAGTTGTAACTTACGTGCATGCTAAAGGGTCAACGTGACGTTGATATTGAGACCCAAATATCTGAGGTTCATCAACATCCTTTGGCTCACCGGGTTTCGGCTTCCTAACTCTAGATATCTTTGGCCTACCAATATGTATATGCTCCAAACTCCACATTTGCATCAGAATCAAAGGACCTCCTAACRCTGTCTTCCCCTTCCCACACACCCTATATTGGTGTCGATATAGATATGCAATGTAGAACTACCCCTGTTGTAGGTTCCGACAACCTCGAGATTGCGTAGCAAGGGTAAGAAGGAAAAAATGACGGATTTGCCACTTTTGTTTGGAAACAAAAGTGTACCCATAAGCATCAGTATGTATGCTCGACTGAACTGCTGCTCCTTGTCATCATTTGCGTCTTTTGGAATTCGTGTGATGTATGTTCTTCTTCAGCCAATTAAGATAAGTTAATCGTCGAGCCTTGAGATAGAGCTTTTTGGATCGCTTACTGGTTTCACACCTAACAACTCCTCAGCTAAAACATCTCATTGTGCGCACCATGACCTGTGACAGCCTCCCCATGTACATTGAGACCAAACAACACAGCAACATCTTGCAAAGTAAATGTTGCCTCTGCGACAACTAAGTGAAAGGTGTGTGACTCTCGCCTCCATCTCTCCAAAAGAACTGTGATATATAGATCGAGATCTAGTATAGAACCCCCTCAATTGCCCCTGTGAACACCATATAAACTAGCCATACAATCATATTTTAAGACGCGTTCATCGACCTCCCATGTGCTATCGGCTACCCAAACATAACAAGTGCTCATGGCATGAAAAGACTTTATCGGACTCCCCCCTCCAAACACTCTCACTCCTACGAGAGCTTTGCAATCTCAATACAGATGGATCAAGTAGTGGCACGAGCCTAATGGATCCCATCTGACCTGAAGAAAAAAAGAGCAAAATTGATCCCTTGTATCCGTGATGTGTAATTTGGTTTAATAAATTAATTATTGATGTTATTTGCAGACTTTCTTTAAAAAAACAGCTCATGGAACCTACTAAAAGGTAAGAAACAGCACAATTTACTCTCGTTACTAGAAGTTCCCCACTTCTCTATTGTGGACAATTTTGCTTGTTATGACAGGGTTTCTACTACCTACAACATACATAGCCTGTTTTCTCTCTCCATTTCATTGCGATAAAAGTAGATTGGTTATGTGAGGATTCATTGGCTTTTTGGAAAAAATTATCTATTGATCTGAAAAAATTTACAAATTCGATCGTATAATTATTTTTCGAAGTGGTCACATATCTTGAAGGAAATTACGTGCACAAGGGAGATCACTCGATCTTTGGAATTGATATTGGAAGTTGAAGGAATCTGGAACTATTGCGTTGTTGAAGGATTAATTAGATTTTATTTTATTTTTATTTTATTTAGTGCGATTATAGCTATCTGAATGTTAGATAGATTAGTTGTTAGGTTTCGTATTTGGTATATTGTTTGTTTAGGTATAGTTTGTTAGTTTGGATTTATTTCTGATTCTGTTTTAGAATAGCATTATCTAGATTTCGGTTTAGGAGTTGTAAACGTGTGGTTGTTATTCGTTAGGGTTAGTTTTTAACTAGATATTATTAGGTTTTATTAGGATATAATTAGTTAGATATTTTCTGGATTAGATGTTATATCTTTCTCCTAAATTTAGTTAGTTTTAGAATTTATTTTGTATTATAAAATAGGTTCGATTTTTAATGAATTCAGTTTATTCTTGGTAAAAATTCCTCTTGTTATTCAGAGAACCTGTGGTTTTGTGGTTGTCCGGAAATTCACTTGATTAGCTTACATGTCGGTTGTTCTTGGAGCTGGTTCCGTCCTTCCAACTTTGTGAGTTGGATCCTTCGAATCCTTTAAGTGTCGAGAGTTGAATTTTCAGTTTTTTTAACACAAAAAAACACTCGTTCTTTATCCTCTCTTTTCTGGATTTGTGAGGTTCGGTTTTCCTTATAAATCCACTCAAATTGTATTCAGAGCACTATTCTTCGGGGCGTTTCTACACGTTTTTTAGGCGATTTCACAAGATTTTTTTTTTCATAATGGATCCACGATTGATGAAATACCAAGGCGATGCAAGTTTAAATCTACAGTGTCATCAATACACAAGGAATTGTATTCACTCGTGACTTCTTCAAGAACGCATCAACGTTCAACGGGCGAATTGAGCAATGCAAAATAGGATAAAAGCGCAATTCAGGATATTGGATCAATTCAAGGCTCATAATGAGCACGAGAGGACGCCACGTCAACTCGCCTGATGAAGTCACAAACATCAAGATCACGGTTTTTCGAATTTGTGGTACACTTGAGCCAGAGCAAGTTCCAAATTGGGAGGCAGTTAGATCGTTACTTGCTTTTAAAGATTATGATGATGTTACTTTTACGGTAGCATTTAGTTAAACGAAGCATGCATCCTTATAGTATCACCATGTGCAAGAGCTCGTTCATCAAAGGCACAATATTACCAATTTGTTTTAGAACAATTTAAAGGGAAGTCATCCAACACAGTTTAGTTCCTGAGGATTTCGAGCACTCCAATTACTAGTTGACTTCTTTATTCAAGGCAACAGTTCGTCTCGCGCTACATAGCAGATTTGAAAGCTCACTCTTCTTTGTGACATTGCGAGAAAGATACACACGATGGACGAATTTCACAAGGACTTACGGTACATATCTATCACTTGATCTTGCGCTTTATTGATTTTGAGGATATGTGTCATAAGGCAGAGATAAGACTAGAACGAAATCCTTACATATAGTCAACGACTATTTCAAGGGGACTCAATCTCGACCATATTACTTCTGGTGTTCCTACCCCACGCCAATTTCGAAGGGGATTGTGTCATCCTATTCCTCAAGGCACACTGATATGGAGGATCACGGAGGTGTTTCAATTGCCAAGGCTGACGGCATCTAAAGAAAGATTGTCCAAATAAAGCTTTTGGAATCCAGAATTTCAAGAGCTTTGGAAATTTTGACCAGAAACCCTCAAGTAGGACACTCTCTACAACGCCAACGAAAATCTTGGTCACAGATTTGGATTGCTTCATGCATGACGGACGTCCTTGTTGTTATAGGAGGTCGAATTCTTGCACTCTAATGTAAATATGACGATCTCACGGATGGAGAATTATTTGTTACTATATGCACTTGTCCAAGATATAGGGTTGTTAGCATGTCATCATTGATAGTGGTTTTGACTAATGTGGCTGTCTCAACAAGATTTTTTTATATACTTCTAGTCTGACAAATTGAAATCTATGAAAGAGACACACCCCAACCCTACAAGATCGAGTATGGTGTCGAGATTCCAAGTGGTTGACGGGTTCAACGACAATCTTTGGTGACTTTCACCCAACAAGGACTTATAAAGATGAATATTCGGTGATGTGATGTCTTACCAATGAGTGCTTTCATCTTTTCTTGGAACGGCGCATGGAGTTGTAGGAAGGTATCATGATGCGTGAAACTAATGTGTATGCAGGTTTCCATGAACGGAAGAATACAAATCCTGCATCAAGCCAAGAAACCGATCCTAAGGTTTTTAACACAAGAAGGATTTTTTACTGTACCTCTAAAGATATCTTATGGAACTTGATATTGAAAAGCAGAGGTATCTCTTGTTGTCAAACTTCAGCTTGTGATACTAATCCAATCACGCCATCTAAAAACATTACTTGATTTGATTGACGAAGTTTCAAGATGTGTTCCCTAATGAATTTATTCGGGCTACCTTTATTAAGGGGAATAGACAATGCATTGATTTGATTCAGGCCCCTCTCCCAAAGCAGCCCGCTAATATAGATGCAATCCTCAAGGAAAGCCAATTTAAAAGCAAATAAGCATTGATGAATCGGCAGATTTGTTGTCGGTGATAAATCATGAGTTCTTTGTGTGTTCCAACTTTGCTTCGGCAAGAAAAGATGTTTGGGTATGTTATTGATTCAAGGAGCCAGATAACGAATATCCAATCAAATACAGATTTCCAATGCCTTGGTTTAGAGATTCTTATGTTAAACAACTCCATGGTTCTTGATCTTTTCCACGATTTACTTACGGTGTACACAGTGGAATTCGTGCAGGGGGTGATGAGAAAAAGTTTCAACAAACAAGGGATTGTACACGATATGGATGGTTGGATGTCTTCTTGGACCTGTACAACGCTCCCAGTCTTTAGAGACTCAAGATGACAGGTACTCCGTCCTTTCTATAATTGCATCCGGGTTATTTAGATGATATTTGTGATTTATAGCAGAACTGAATTTAATTTAACATCATTTTAACATTTACTCCTTTGAAAAATTCGGGATGTGATAAATATGTATGGGAAACTTGAAAAGTGTGACGTTCATGGTCGAAATGTCAAGTTATTATTTTCTTGGTTATATTGTCTCTTGTGCGAGGATACATTTTGAATCCTTTCGAACAGTCTGAAGCTATTTCACTGGTTGCACTAATATTCTGAGTCGAAGTTTCCATGGCCTGAAGTTTCATATAGGGTTTTTTATTCGAATTTCAACATCGTGGAGAACCCTTACTAATTGAAAAGAAGGGGGAGAAGTGTCGGATGGCCCTAGGCTACAAGCGTTTGTACATCAAGGACGTTCTTTTGCATACGCGCCATTCTCGCACTTACCGTTTTGCGAGCTTTTTGAGGTTTGAATGTGATGAAAGTGGGGTCGGCATTGGAGGAGTTTTGATTCAAGAAAGCCCGCCCTATTGCATACTTTAGTGAAAAAATGAACGATGCAAGAACTGAAGTATTCCAATTACGATCTGTGAAATTCTATGCTTATTGTTCGATTCTTGATCATTGGAGTACTTATTTGCCCTAACTTTTCTTTACATTGCTGATCATGAGGCTATTGAAGTACATCTATATGGACAACAAATTTAATCATAGACATGCGAAGTGGTCGAGTTCTTGCAATTCTTTCACGTTACATGCTAAGTACAAGTAAGGAAAGCGATGTGGGTGGCTGAAATGCGCTTTCAGGAGATTATTGTTGGGCATATGTGGAACTAAAGGTGCTGGCGTTTGAATTTCTTTATCAGGATATATCAAGAAGATCCATCTTGCCAAGATTCTTTATCAAGACCTACTGGTAAGTTCCAATACATGTGGTTTTCATTTTCAAAGGAACAAACTTTGCATTCCTTAAGTGTATGATTCGTGAGCTTTTGATTCGCGAGGGGATGGTAGTGTCTTGCTGGTCACTTTGGGGTACACAGAGAACGATGGACATCTTACAAAACACATTCCAACTGGTCCAGGATTGTTGAAAGATGGGAGAATTGATGGATACAATGCACTACTTAGTCCAAAACGTCAAGGAAACTTCCACAAGGTTTGTCACTCCCTTGACCTGTCCCTTCTACACTTGGGAGTGTGAGCATGGATTTATTGTGGCTTTTCAAGACTCAACCCGGAAAAGAATGCAATAAATGGTGGTGGTCGATCCGTTTTTCTCAAAAATGACACACTTTGTCCTGTGCCACAAACGGATGATGCAACTCATAATTGGAGATCTTTATTCAAGCAATTGTTCGTTACTGGCATGCCTTTGAGGCATCGTTTCTGATCGCAGACACGAAGATTCTAAGTCACTTTGTGGCGCACTCTTTGGAAGTTGGTTGGTTACGAACACTCTCTTTAGCACTTCTCATCTCCACAACCAGATGGCCAATTGTCGGTGACAATCGCACATTGGAAGACAATTTCTAGGGGCGTATGTCAACAAACTAAACGATGGGCATGTTACAGCGTTGGCACATGTGAATTTGCATACAATAGGAGTCATTCAAGAACTTCTAAATCACCTTTTCAAATTGGTGCTATTTGGGGCGTGAATTCCTTATCTACCATTGGACTTGCCCTATTCCAAAGGGGCTTAATACATGCAATGTAAGGAACGACTTTTGAAGCTTTTTTGAAACTCATCATCATGTCAAGGTCAGATTGAGAAGCATGAATCACAAATACATGACAATGGGAAATATATAATGGCGGCACACATCTCTTTTTAGGTTGGTGATGCGGTTCGGTGTACATTTAAGAAGGACGTTTTCAAATGAGAGAAAGACAAGGTGAAAACTAGGCTGCTTTTGGGTCCGTTTTCAAGATTACTTCAGCAAGATTGGGGAAAGTTGTACAAGATTGACCATTTCCACTTGATTGGTATATGTGAGCACTACTTTCAAATGTTGGCGATCTTTCCTTACTGCACGTGACCAAAATTTACGACAATTTGCTTCAAAGGGGGAGAGATGTGAGGATTCATTGGCTATTCTAGAAAATTATCCTTTGTAGTTCTGAAATTAAACAATAATATGTGGTAATTTTTTCGAGTGGTCACCATATCTTGAAGGAAATCACGTGCAAAAGGTTGGAGATCGCTGCTTTGATAAATATATTGGAAGGTTGAAAATCTTGGAATATCTGGTATGCTAGATATAATAGATATTATTTTATTTTATTAGTCCGAATTATTAGGGCCGAATTAGTTAGATTAGATTAGTTTGTTTAGGATATTTGTTAGTTAGGATTTAGGATATTAGTTTGTTAGTGTATTAGTGTTCCCCGGATTGCTCGCTACCAGCAGCGCCGGTGTCGCTCTAAATTTTATGCCATTTGACTAAGTAAATATGTTGGGTTTAATACAGAGTCAATATTAGTACTACATAAGTATTTAAATGGCGAGATGAACTGAGAATGTTAGTGCTTGAGATCAGGCAAAGCAACAGTAGAAAACTTGTGAGCATCGCAAACAACGAGCTATTGCGAGCTTTACTCCAAAGAAACAATGATGTATCGAATTAGAAGGTCTTCAACCTAGCAACACATCCTTTTCCATTGATGGTAGTCAATGTATGTATGTTCAAGAGTTATAAAATGTTATGTATCAGGGTTTAATAATTCGGGCTATAAACTTTCTATTGGTTATAGATTACAATTTTCTTGCCGAATGATCAAGCAATGATTCCAGTTATATATAAATTATAGACAACACCAAATTACTGTTGTAATGCATTGCGGAATTGTGCTTAATATGTAACAACGTTCTACAATTTCATTAAAGTCACATACAACTACTTAAAATCTGAAATCAAAAGGCATTCTAACAATAAAATGCCACTATTCACATTCTAGATTCTCCCCAAAAAAATTAAACCAAAGGCAAAATTAATCCGTAACAAAACAACCACAGAATTACTCGTTCCTCCTACTGCGTGTCTTGCAAGCTTTAGTTACAACAACATCTAGCTATGTTGCACGCTCAACGAATGGCCTTTCTCTTCTTTGTTGAGATGTTGGAGCAATCTCAGCAGATTAATATCTAAAATAGCAATATTATAGGGCAGGAAAGAGTTTCGAAACAGAGTTTGCCAACCATGGTAACCACAAAGCAGTATACAGTAATAGAACACATCACATTCAGTCATTTCACTAAGTTGCTGGTCATAATCCTGACTCCGAGTTTCTAGAGGTGTGTGATTCACTTCCATAAAGCATTTCACAGGAACATAAATCAATGCTCCACCAAAATACTTTACCTGATTTAGTAAGAAGAATTAAGTAATTTGGCTTCACTAAATGTAGCCTGTCCAGTGTCAAGACATTAATTACGAGTAATGTTAGCATATATGCTGGCAACATGTTCAATTGAAAAACACTATAAAAAATGTGTCATCACTCAGCACCCATGGCATACATTTTTGTGTTCAATGTGTGTTATGATTGAATGTACACTTAGATATAAAAAAATTGCAACCAAAGGCATTTAGCTGTGATTGCAATATCCTTATCAAGAAAAGATTGCAGAGAACTTCAACACTGCTCGACAACTTTATCTATAGAGCCGCTGACCAATTCTTCTCAAACAGGGGAAGGGGAGTTACAGGTAATGATGTAAAGCTTTATCTTTCAACAAAAACCAATTTTTATGGCAGATTTCTCATAGAGAAAAGTTGCGAATAGCGAGTTAACGCTGTGATCATACATTCGCTAGATATAATGTATGCCCCTGCAATCTTTTTAAAGCTATGACTCTTGACCTATTAACATTCAATTCTATGCACTCGTCTAATGATGCAGATTACAGCCATTTCCGTTAGTTATATGCATCATTCAGCTTCTATCTAATCAGACACATTATCAGCATGTATTGCATAAAAAGCAAACACTACTATAGAGAGGTAAGCATGATTTACACCCATTTCAAGCTAAACAACCCATTAGGCATTCCCTTCACATTCTGGCATGACTTGCTATTCTTTGTAGCCATTTAAACACAAATTAACGCAGCATTATATCACGACCATATGATGGGTTGATAAAATACACCTTCTAATTACACAACGTTAAAACCTTCTAATCATTTTAATTTATTCATTGGTAGAAGTCATCGATACTTATCATCTAATGTCATTATTCTTAGTTCACAGAGTGAATATATTGAAAGATATTGCAGGTCTTTGAAGTTCTTCCTATTACTAATTTAAATCATACTAACAGAACGTAACATGTACGATAGGCAATCAAACAAAACCACGTAAAATAATGATTGGAATCCAAAATTGTGATTAAAAAAATTTAAAGGTAAGTATTACACTCATGTCTATATTAATTAGGGATCGATGCCTATTGGATACCGATACAATATTTGCCGAATTTAGCAATTAGTTACTTACCAATGACTAATAAGACCATCGACGAAAAAGGTAGTGACAATGTTGGGACACCACAGAATGCAAATGTTGGAAGCAGCTTGAACACCCATGTGCAATAGAACAGCATTAGATCAAAGAAATACAGAAAAATGTAAGAATCAGAATCTGTGAAAGCAATTTACATGATTTGATCTTCACTCCATAGAATGTATGTTTTCATCTGACAGGATTCGAACCACAGCGATGATATTCGCTCTTCTCTCCTACATTGTTACTACCATTTCCATAAATCATTCGTATTGATACCCTCCATTCCTTGCTCGGATATTCCCTAAAGAACTCGACATCGAGGCTCTTCTTGATATATGTGCATATGTACGCCATTAAACATCTGTAAATTGAACATTCAAATCCAGAAAATCATCTTTCCACATATTCAGTCTACAGGGGTATTCAATATTAAAGCAGTGACAACCGCCACAGAAAATTTCAGCTAAATTATACATCTGCAATATAGAACAATCAATCTTTGGAAGCATTTGTTCTGTTTCTAAAGAGAAAATTATGTCTTCAAACTTCATTACAATTTACTAACCAAACAAGCATCAGTTAGTTATATTATTCATAAAGGGTTAGTATCTATCCAAACTATGAGCTAGATTATTGAATGTTATTAGAACAGTCTAATGCATAACATTGATTTAACAGAAAGACTTCCACCTTTATCAAATATCACTATTACCATAATCAAGCTTGATCAATCATCATTAACAACAATATTTTAACATACAAACAGGAAAATTTCTAATTCCCAATAATTTGCAAGTTTAGCAAGCATAAGAGTATGTAAAATTCAACTTTGTTAAAAAAAGAATCAAACCCAGAAAGGAGAGCTAATTTGTAGTTGACATTGCCTGTTCTTTCATCAGTAAGTTGAACAGATTTTTTTTCGTCCTTGTTCTAAACTTTCAAAGGTTATTTATCGCCAAAAAAGCTATGATGTATACCTTCATCAAATGCTTATTATAGAGTTATTATACTATACTCTCAGTCTATAGACTGAAGCAGCACGGAAATTCATTTATAAACACAGAAAATACCCAAAAAACATTAAAATTGAAATCCACCCAGAAAATTCGAACAAATCAAAACCTAAAATGGTCCAAAAATTCGTTAGCACCTCCTTCAATCGAACCCAGAAATTGAACCCACCCGAATTTCGAACATAAACAAGCAAGACACAATTAATTCGAACCACCCAAATTCAAAAACGCTATTCATACCTTAATTCGAACAAAGAAACCCAAACACCATTAATTGGAAAAACCCTAAAACGCCCCAATGTCGAATCCCTAATTCATACGTCGACCAATAACAACTTACACTCTGAGTTGGTGCTGAAAAAAAAGTGTTTTGGGGCCCCATAGGTCGAATGCGCGACAATACACACAACTCCTCCCAAAGCTTACCCTCACCGCAGAAAATGGCGAGCAAAACGAGAAGAATATGCCGTCAATAAGTGGGTGGCAAATGGACGAGGGCGGAGCACGAGAAAGAGATTGCTAGACTTTGAAAGGGGAAAGAGATGGTTGATACGGAGAAAGAGATTGCAACAAATTGTGAAAATGGGTAATTGGAGCTGAGGATGGCGTGGCTGGGGTTTGTTGGAAATATGGGGGGCAAAATCGGCAAAGCATTGTTCATGATGAATAGTGTTTTGGGGTTTTGGCTTTTTAGATAGTAAGGATTTGTTAGGATAAATATCTATATTTCGGTTAGGGTTAGTAAAATCGTGTGGTTGTTAGTCGGTTAGGGTTAGTTTTAACTAGATATTATTAGGATATTTTAGGATATAATTAGTTAGGATGTTTTCTGGATAAGATTTATATCTTTCCATAAATATGTTAGTTAGTTTTAGATATTATTTTGTATTATAAATAGGTTCGGATTCTTTAATGAAAATTCAGTTTATTCTTTGTCAAAAAATTCCTCTTTGTTAATTCAGAGAAAACCTTGTGAGTTTTGTGGTTGGTCTGGAAATTCACTTGATTAGCTACATTGTCGGTTGCTTCTTTGGAGCTGGTTCCACCTTGTGAGTTAAGATCCTTCGAATCCTTTAAKGATTCGAAGTTYTTTTCAGTTTTTAAACACATACAAACACTCGTTCTTTAATTCCACTGGTTTTTTGGATTTGTGAGGATTCTTTCCTTATAAATCCACATRAGGTTTCCTAGATGCTCTTTTTTGTAGTTGGATTAGGAATTAATTTCACCCCCTATATGCAGGCTAGTAAGCATTATCTTGTAGTGGTTTTAAATTTTTCGAGTAACTTTGTCTATATTCATTTTGAGGAGAAAAAAGGATCCACAAAAGGAACATAGGATATATTACAATGCCTACAAACTGCAAGCACATGGGAGCATGACAACTTGCAGATCTTCAATCTCTCACATGTATAAGATCTCTRGACCAAGTTTATGGTGTGAACCTTACCTCTTTTTCCTGGTGCCCTATTCCTGCAACTTGTCTTAGCTTGAAACAAACCACTCTTGTAGTCAAAAGGAGTTACATTATAGAATGTCGACTTCTTCATATTTTTCTCTATTATCTTATCAACATAAGGYCTCCACTTATGTCCTTCATCCAACCGTTCTTTACCCAAACCAATTCGGGTGATAAAGTATCGGTTGACCCAATAATAGGTCATCTCAACAAGGAATTTTATGGGTAATCATCAAGCTCCCTTCAGTACTCCATTGAACACCTCTGACATGTTTGTCGTCTTCACACCATACCTAAAACCACCGTCATGATGTATTGACCATTGATCCAAGGGAATTTCTCATAGGTAGTTCTGGGTAGGTAAGTTCAACTGACCAATACAACTATACCAATAGCCAAACTTCTTCTTGTGTCGCGCGTCAGCAGCTCGACCAAATAGATTTTTCATATACACCCATAATGTTGACTAACATTAGAAACATGTTTAATGCAAAAATGATGATACGAGTTCTCTCACTCTATTTTAGCATTTGTCATTGCACTAGCACGTCTATTGGAAATGACATAAAAAAAATAGACTTAAATTTAAAATACAAAAAATCTATATTAAAAAATTAAAGTAAATAAACAAACTACTCCGTATATAAGAAATATGTTACAAAATTAACTTAATCGAATTTCACGTACAAACTAGATAAGATAGTAATAAACTATTGAACGTCTATCAAATACTAAACGTTTGGTTAATAATAAATTATTTAAAATTTTAAAATCGATACATACAAAATCAGGCTAATTAAATTATCTAATTTAAGTTTTCGTTCCCTTTCTTGCCAAAACAATAAATAAACAAACTAGCTAAGAAATCATAAATAAGCTCATCGAATTTCAAGTAACAAACTAAACAAGATAATTRCATTTCATGCGGATCTACGTACTATGAAATTTTGAAATTTAAATTTAAATAAATTACAAAACAAAATTGAAAAAACCTTCTATAAACTACAAGATAGGTTCATTTGACGTGGATCAATATCAAAAAATAAATTAAATAAACTATTAAATCAAAAGAAACAATATAAAACTCATAGAAAATCGAACTTCAGGTAAAAAAAATACAATATTCGCGTTTTCTTACTTTGTAGTTTGTATCTATAGTATACAACACAAACATTGTTACTGCTCTATATTTCACATACTCTTTCATTTGTGTGTTTTACCATTCTTTTAAGCATATTACATAGAAGAAGAATATATTTATACAAGCAACCTAGCTATGAAGGTAAGAAAATAAGTTTTCATTTTTTATAATCCATATTTAAATTAAAACATTGTCATTTAATTAAAAAATTATAAATTAATTAAATTCTTAAACATCTTTTATCTATCGTTGTCATTATAATAAATACTAGCCTAATTTGCACGCGATGCGTGCGTTTTTWWAAAAAAAACGTAATGTTCAATTTTAATTGGTAAAAATATTAATCTTGATGATAAATTTTACTATTGTATAAAAAATATAAATGAACACGTTGCATAATGATGAAAAATAAATAATAATCTCTAAGAACTAAGAATTTGATAAGCAAATTAAATTACAAAAGTGAGCAAAAAATAAACTAAAGTAAAATTTTATATATACACCAAATTGTAAAAATGGAACATGAAGTGAAAAAAAATAAAAGAATAGTTACAAACACAATAAACAACATTAGAATGGAGAGAAAAGGAGATAAAAGAATTGTTGTTAATAGAATAAGAAAAGAATGTGATTAAGTATTTATACTCATCAATAGTGAGCTTTATATTTTAATAGAATATTTTAATTTTTTATCAATTACTATAGTAATTGACAATTATCATAGTATATGATTGACTAAATGAATGAACAATGTAATGAAATGAGAAATTAGCCATATTATGACATTTGTATTAATGACTTGTTGATTGATTGCAAATTATTTGTTGATTTAGAGAAATAATTTTAATTGGTATCAATGTAAGATGATGAAAGAGGAATTAATCAGGGAATTAATCATGTTTATTGGCATATGTATTAAAGGATTATTTGTTTGTTTGAAATTGATTTGTTGATTTAGAGAAATTTTAATATAATAATCAATTTCATAAAGTAAAGGAGAATGGTGTTTGTTTTTTGTTGTTTTTATGAATCAATAGTGTTTAATTTTCGATTGATATAGGAATTTTAAATATTATTAAATTAAAGAGGAGTTATTCAATAAAAAAAATCACAAGCTAATTAGGGTATATAGCATTTTCATTGGGGACACTATAGTCCCCTTATAATTGGCGTGTCGGCGTAGCTTTTTTAGTAGCTTTTAGCGTTCTAACTAATTTAAAAGCTATTTGGTTAATTTTATTACTGTTCGGCAAGGTAGCGTTGTTGAGTAGCTTTTAGCGTTAAACGCTACCTTTTTCAAACGCTATGAGAGTAGCGTTTTAGCTTTAAGCTAGGATAAAATACTTGATAATTAATTTTCTTCCTTTAAAATACACCGCTACTTCTGCCAACGCTCATATTGACAATTTTAGTTTCATCGCTACCCGCTACTTTCAACGCTAACTACCCGCTACTTTAACCGCTAAAACTACTCTCAACGCATATATGCCAACACGACCCATGGCTTATATAATAGAGATGTATTTATGAGATTATTTCTATGATTATTGTATTAGTGATTGGTTGACTTATTGGTGGGAAAATTGTTATTGAAATTGCATTAGGCATTTTTTATTGATTGAAGGGTTTGATTTGTTTATTTGATTAGTGAATTATTAATTGATTTTTTTATTTCTATATAGAAGCTAAACTTATGATCGAGCATGAACAAATTAAGTTTCAATTAAGAGTTAATGAAAGAATGTTATTTTATTATTCAATTAATTATGTTTGAATTTTTGATTCATTATGGTAGTTTTTAAAATAATTTTATATTAGTAAATAAAATAAAAATACTAATAAATTACTTTTCTAAAAAACCAATTTAATGAGGGATATGATGCTCCCCTTGGTTTATATAATAGAAATTTAACGAATTGAACTAAACTACTTGGAAAATATTTCCAAAACCGACACAAACTCATAATTTGGACAAAGCTAATATTGGGGAAAAAAATTGAAGATTCCTAGTAAGAAATTAAGAATTTAACGATTTTCATTTTATATTCTTACCTCACTATCATTCTCGAAATTCCCTTGTAGGAGTATAATTCTATTCTTTTTTTTAATACATCATTTTCTTTTTCTTTTTCTTTTTCGGTTGTTTCTCTTTCTCATCACACACAACATTCCAGATTAGGGTTTCTCAACTTTCTCTCTCTTCCTTCATTTTCTCTCTCTTCCTTCATTTTCTCTCTATTCTTCAAATTCAACACTCGTTGTCTGCGATTATTACCCCTTTTCTACGGTAAGTTTATTGTCCTGATTTTCTCTCTTACATGCTCCTAAATTCGAAAGTTTTAATTTTGCTTGTTTATTACATACAAACATTRGGCTAAAACAATTGTTTCAYTTATATAATCAAGAATGCTTAATTTCGTCAAAGAAATTAGCTAGGAATCAGAAACCCTAATTTTACAGTAATTAGCTCATTGGGTTTTTAGAGAGAGATAGAGATGGATGATGCGGAAGGGGTAGGAGGAGGTGGGGATCCGGTGGAGCAATTCCACCGAAATGAAGCGATTTCAGCAGTAGCTGATGAGGGTTTTGGTGAGGAAGATGATGATTATGAAGACCTTTATAATGATGTTAATGTAGGAGAAGGGTTCTTGCAATCTTTGAGGAAGAATGAGGATTTAGGGTTTAGAAACGAGGAAGAGAGTAGGGCTGACCCTCAAGCTCACCCTCAATCTCAGCACCCCTCGCAACCGTTTGTGTCTGAGAGTGCGGGGTTGTCGATTCCGAGTGTTGGCCGAGGTGAGGGCGAGAAGAAGTTTGAGGGAGATGGGGGTGCAATTGAGGGGTTTCAGAATCAAGGTTTTATTGGGAATGAGATGGGTGTTAAGGCGGCCGTCCAGCCCAACGGAGGGATGGGTTCAGGGCCAGGAGTTGGTGTGTCAGGTGCGGCAAGGGGTTATGGAGGAGGTGGACTGAGGGTTGAGTTAGGGCCGCATTTGAGTAAAGTTGGTGATGTGGAAGAGCAAGCTGTTAATAGTTTGCCACCCCAAGGTATTACTCAGGCTCAGCCACCGCTTGGGATTGGGGTAGGTAGTGCTGGGAATGAGGGAATGGTTAGGCAGGGTGGAGGAGGTGGGGTTGTGAATGGGAGTGCTGGGAATGTGAGTGGGACAGGAAGTTCTGCTGTGCAAATTGCTCCAATGGGTGCTGGTATGGGTGGTGGAGGGGGAGGTGGGACTATTCTTTTTGTTGGGGATTTACATTGGTGGACCACAGATGCGGAACTTGAAGCTGAGCTTGTCAAGTATGGAGCTGTAAAAGAGGTGAAGTTCTTTGATGAAAAAGCTAGTGGTAAGTCAAAAGGGTATTGCCAGGTTGAATTTTATGATCCTGCTGCTGCCTCAGCTTGTAAAGAGGGTATGAATGGGCACTTGTTCAATGGCCGACCTTGTGTTGTTGCGTTTGCTTCTCCGTATTCTGTTAAAAGGATGGGTGAAGCACAGGTTAATAGAAATCAACAGGGAACTCAACAAACCACACTTTCGCAAACTAGGAGAGGCCCTAGTGATGCTCCTCCTAACAAGCCAGCTGGGAATAACATTACTACTGGTGGCAATTATCAAGGTGGGGAACAAAACAGGAATTTCATGAGAGGCAATTGGAGAGGCAATCCTCAAGGCATGGGTGGCAGGGGTCCCGTGGGACCAATACGTAACAGGCCTGGTGGAATGACRGGAAGAGGTATTATGGGGAACGGTGGCAATGGGTTTGGTCAAAATATGGGGCCTGCCCCTCCATTGATGCATCCTCAAGGCATGATGGGTCAGGGTTTTGATCCTGCTTTTGGAGGACCTATGGGAAGAATGAGCAACTATGGGGGCTTTCCCGGCGGACCTCAACCTCCGTTCCAAGGCCTAATGTCTAATTTTCCACCCGTGGGTAATGTTGGTATGCCAGGAGTAGCTCCTCATGTGAATCCTGCGTTTTTTGGCAGAGGCATGCCCATGAATGGAATGGGAATGATGCCTAATGCCGCTGTTGATGGTCCAAATATGGGCATGTGGTCGGATCCCAATATGGGTGGATGGGCTGGTGATGAGCAGGCTGGTAGAGCTGGGGAGTCCAGCTTTGGGGAGGAAGCTGCGTCTGATCACCAGTATGGGGAGGCAGGTCATGACCGGAGTAATTGGCAAAATCCTGTCAAAGACAAGGAAAGAGTTCCAGACAGAGACTTTTCTGGGTCTTCCGATAGGAGGTACCGGGAAGATAGGGAGCCTGGGTTTGAGAGGGACATGCCGAGAGAGAAAGAGGCAAGTCATGATCATGAATGGCAGGAAAGAAGGCATCCTGATGAAAGAGAAACTCGTGACAGGGAGAGGGATCGTGATCGTGGCCGTTCTCGTGATCGCGACCGCGATCGCGAGCGTTCTCGTGATCGTGACCGGGACAGGGAAAGAGACAGGGACAGGGATAGGGACCGTTACAAAGAAGACAGGGATAGATACGCTGATCACCATAGGTACAGGGACCGTGAAGCTGAATATGACGATGAATGGGAGAGACGACCATCAAGGACTCATAGCAAATCCCGTGTGTCCCAAGATGAAGAGCGTCCAAGATCTAGAGATGCTGACTATGGAAAGAGGCGGAGGATAACTTCTGAATAGCTGCAAACTATCACAATGCTTGCCTTCGAGTAAAAAATGACTGAGAGGGGATACTCCTTGCCGATTAGCTTCTTCCTGGATACTTTTTGTGCAAGTTATGATTTATTTCCTGAGGTCACTCCTATACCTTTGTTTCTGAGGTGTGCCCATCTGCTCTATGTAGGAGGTCAGTCTTCCTTATACTTTTTAAAATCTCTCTTGTGCTTCATCGTTATTGATTGAGTTGTTCTTTTTTGTTTCTGCAATTCCGCATGCTTGATACTTGTTTACTTTTATCATTGATGTTTTTTTTTTAAATCTGCTTGGTGCTTTTATTTGGTACACGAGTGTATATTATCTCAGTTTCATTAAATGTTGTTAAATATGGCAATCAAATGTCCTATTTTGTATGATTAAGAATGTTTCTAGCTGAGGCCTGACAGCTGAGCACTGAGCATTAAGCATGACATTACTTCAGTTTACTTCAACTATCTAAGGCACGACCATTTATATTTTATGTATGTATAACTTGTATGGTTGATTTTTGAGATTTTTTCTATGTCTTGTACTCTAGTTGCTGAGTTCAAGCTATAGCTCTCTTCTTTTGGATAGGTGCCTTGTTGTTTTCAAATGAGTTCTTTCAGTGAATTTTCTCGCAGTTCAAATGTGATTTCGGCTTTCTGTTCTTGTTTTTCTGCTCTGCCCACCAATGCCAAGTTTCCTTTTTGTGAACAAAATACAACTTACCTTGGTGTCCACGGCCACTCTTTTAAATTTTACAGTATTACTCTTAATTTCTTTTGACTTTTTACAGTTCAAACGAAGAAAATTGAGAATATTGGATGTTTTGTTTTATTTTGATAGCTCCCAAGCTGTCTTGAGCTCCTTGCTATGTAGAACTAGAAGCTTAGGCATCTTTATGTACTAATTGATTCTGATAATTAGTTATAAAAGGATTTATCTACATAATTTTTGCCACTTTCCTGTGGAAGTTCAGAAATACATTGTGTGGACATTTCAACTTGCACAGAAAATACATTGTGCTTATTACGACTTTTCTTGCTTTATTTCATTTAAGCTTAAAGTGATATGGAGGTTTTTTGATAAGTAAATATCATCTTGGGAGATTTTTATATGTCAATTTTGCATATAATGATTATGGCTGGATTTTTATAGTGAGTGTAAGAAATTGATCTCTCTAACAATAAAACTCATCATTTTTCCTTCCTCTTCTTTTCTCTCCCATTTTGTTATCCAAACAAAGCCTTAATCTGTATATATATCTCACAACCACAGTTTTTATGAATGCGATGTGCATTGCCATTGTTCAAAAAGATTCAGTTGTATCTTATTATGTGTGGAGCATGCTAACAAGCTTGTTGTTATCTGGATGGGTTGTGGTGCATTTTTTTTTTCAATGTGATCTGCCGTGCCAACTGATTTGGGTATGGGTCTGGGTTGGTGCCTCTGTATAGAATTTTGAGTTGGTGACTGTAATTTGGGTCTCCTATGTTTGAAGTTGACTTTGTCATGGGATGATCTGTCTTGCCAATTGATATAATTTGGGGGGGCGGGGCTGATGCTTTTCTCAGTGTTTGCTTCAGCCTTTCTTTTGATAGAGTTGCTTTACATTAGTGCTAATATATTTTAGAGTATTATTTGCAATGTTTATTCCATTGCTCGAGTCACATGCTTTGTTACTAWGTGCTTGCTGAACTCATTGGTGGTCTGATCAGGCTTCTGTACTCGTTTATATGTCGAATTCCAAACTTATACGTCTTTGATTTTTCGCCTCCCATATGCAGCATAAATTAACTTGAGATTGTGAACTGATAATATCTGATAGGTTTTATTTTCCTGTGTCTTGTAGCATTTGAAGGCAAGCTCGACTCAGAGACAGAAGGAAAAGTGGGAGGCTTTGTGGAGATGAACGTGACAGTAAGGTTTTCAAGTCGAAGTGATAGGCGAGGGAGCTAGTTCTGCAAAAATTCCACCACAACCTTTATGTTTTAGATTTTAGCTATCTTTTCAGATTTTYTGTTATAATTGAAAATTTTCCATGAAACCAAGTGTTGTGGATGATGATGCCTATGGATTGAGAACCTTAAAAATCTCGATGTGGTGGCTTTTTCCAGAAATTAATATTCGGATGGATGTTATGTAATAGGATGTAGATCCCAGAGGTTGTTGTTAATGTGGCTTATTTTGTTGTTCAAATTTGTTGTATCGTTCTCTTAGCTCCCGGCTTCTTTGTTGTATTCTCTTCCTAGCTCTTGTTTCTCTGTTCCTGTGTATATATATATTCCTGTCAATAGCTCATGCTGATCTTGTGTACATAAGTGTAGAAAATTGTAGAGAATCCTAACCATTCTTTCAATACAATTCTTTTTGACATGAAGTTTGATGGCCTTCTTCTGTATCTTGTCATTTTGTGGTGTGCRATTTTCTCGTTCTTTGGTTTTCTTTTCTATCTTTTGTTTAGTGATGRGATGCTCCTTTCAGGCTGTTCAGATTATTACAATATCAGTATACYAAGTGTTGCTTATTTGTCYTCGCTACTCGTTATGGACCTGAAGTTTTTTTTGTACTTGTTCATGAAGGATTGTAAGCATGTCAATTCTCGTTTAATTTAGTAGTAGTTGTAGTTATGAATTTTAATGTTAGTTTTGCAATTTGAGGTGTTATTGTTGGATGGTTTATGATCGAGCCTTATATAGACATTTTAGTAGAGTTGAATCCTTATACTTGGATGGTTTACTATTGAGGCAAGTGCAACCTTTTTATAATCGAAGTTGAATTCGTCCCTGAAGGGGTTTGCAAGTTACAAGCTACCCCCGTTCCAATTTATTCTTTACGTTTCTTGATATTCTCTTTTATTCTTTACGTTTTTTTGTTTTTTTTTCATATTTTACTTTTTTAGTAATTAAATCTTATTTTTACTCTTATTTATTTCATCATTATTCTCGATCTTTCAATCAAACTTATCTTATCCACTCATTTTTAAATATAAAAAAATCCACTTTAATTTTACTACACACATCTCAAACAAATTAAAAGAATAACACAACTTCCAAGTAATACCAATATATTTTATTCAAATACTAATTCCTCTTAATTAACGTGTAATTTTACAAACGTAAAAAATAAATTGGAACGGATGGAGTAATTATAGTTCGATTTGTAAGCAGGACTAGATTATGTTTTGTTAATCATCCTCGAAGCTTGTGAATCCCCATTGCTTCATAAATGGCGGGTTCACAATGTTTTTCGGCATGGAAAATTATTCACCGATTGCAACCATACATCCTCACAAACCTTACAATATGCTGTTCATGAGACCACCACATTGCATCAGTATGCAACTCGCGATGATCACTCTATAGATGTGTATAAGAGACATCGGCATGGAAAATTATTCACCGATTGCAACCATACATCCTCACAAACCTTACAATATGCTGTTCATGAGACCACCACATTGCATCAGTATGCAACTCGCGATGATCACTCTATATATGCAAGTAGACTGAGACACTCAATACATGCCTTGTTCGTTCATCACATCTATGACCAGTCGTAAAACATCACCAACAGTTTCCCTTTTGTAGTAGTAGGATAATGTTCACCTGTTGCTACACCGAGTCTTTTGAGTTGCCCGGCAATTGGAGGCACATCTGCTGGATATCGACATCAGATTGATTGTCCAATTGATGTACCTTGATTTCATATAGCTTTGGCCAAAACTTTCCAGTTACTGAACACAACAAATGAAAACAAAAATTAACTGAACAAAGCTCCGCTGAATTCAATATTTCAGTCGCAAAATCTCAAAGTGGAAAGTTTGAAACAGTCGTAGAAACTGAGAGCATGCGTGCAGAGAAACTCACCAAATATCCGACCTTCATCACTGTCCCACGCGATGCCATTCAAGATATCCTGAACACCCTAGAGAAAGGACAAGTTGTAAGTTGTAAGCCGATAAAGATGCTGCAAGCCTTATGAGAGTCTGGACTAGTATAATTGACTTACTATTTCACCKGCTGCCATCAAACTTTCTCTGCAACACAACAGAGAAACAAATACTTGAGGCGTGCAGGGTTTTAAACACATTAATCAAGAGTCAAGTAAGGCGAAAAAAAGACCAAGGGAAAGGAGAGTAAGACCTCAAGATCGGAAGAAGAATCCAGCCAAGAACCATGCCGTCCTGTGGTGATATTCTTACGATGCAGTCAGTCTGCATGTGAGAATTCAAAACAGTCAGTTTGCAGTTCTGTATGCTGATTGCATACAGGCTCCATTTGCAATATATGCAGMAAAGAGAACATTAGTATCTTCGGAATGTACTACTGTACTAACAGTCCAAATTTGAAGCTAATATAAGAGGACTACCGMCATGATATTTGCCCACACTTCTCCGTTCACAAACTCCAATTCGTTCAGGTATTGCACTTCATGATCTTGGTATCTGACATTTTGCCTCTGTATCACTGCATTGAGAATTAGTACAGCAAGGGAGAAAGCCGTTATATATTCTAAAGCWATTATGAAATGACAGCACGAGGAGAAGACATGCAACGAGATAGCCTTTCGAGCTTACAAGTAGAAAGCAAAGAAAACATCTGTGTGGAGATAATTTTAACCAAAGAAAGGCACATAGCAGTAGCCAAAGAACTAACAGAATTACTTCTTTTAAATCAATTAGGAGAAAAGACTGTACCTGTCATCGTTTGGGGATCGATATGATATAGTGTGGATGAACCATCACTTCCGAACAAGATTTTTCCATCAGTTGTTAGTCCCCATCCATCATTCATTTCGTGATTAAACTTACCTATCTGCATTTAGCTAGCCTAAAATGAGACGTCTCAATAACAAAGTACTCGTACAAAACAACAAGCATTTAATAATCTTCCAATTTTTTTAAGGCTTTTACAATGAAAAGTTTCGTTCTTTCAGTTAGCAGAATTAGTTATACTGATACAGTTCCAACACTATACATGCAATTTATATCTTCAGATACTCAAACGCTAGAGAATTAGTATTTGAAATTCAAGAGTCATTCTCGATTAAACCTGAAGTATTCTAGAACAAGGATGCAARGACGACTGTTGGCGACATGAAAACAAAAGTCGATCACATAGAACAATAGACAGACAAATGGGGTTAACAGTGAGTAGATGCCCGAGAGAAGTATTCAACTCTATTATTGAAAACAATATGCAGGAACCGCAAATATAATATTTCTCTCAAGTTGTGGCTCACTGTTTCATTTCATTTTCTGTCATCTGCTTCTTACATCACTTCTGTTTATATACAGCAGTCACAAGCAACCCTACATGAACCAATTGATTGTTGGTGTAGTGGTTATTGAGACTACACTTGGTAGGAAAAACCTGTGTTCGATCCCGCAACAACAATTGGGAGAGGACTGAAACCTAACTATTCAGAACTGATCATCGAATTCGGATTAGCCCAAAAAAATGGTAAACCAGGTGGTACACCAAAAAAAACAACCAACCCTACATGAGCTATAAGCCCACCAAAATCTACCTCGGATCATAAGCGCACTAAGGCACAAAGCCAACAAACATAGGACAACACACAATACACAAACAGACATAATACCACCTACTACAATAATTGTTTTAATGAACAACATTAAACAATACTTAGCAAATTTTTAGCCACATTTTACTGCTACTATCCTTAATGACTGCTATCCTTAATAATTATTCAAGAGATGATGACATAATATTCAGTAAGATAAAGGGGAAATCCAGAGTTACAAACTTCGCTTAGGTTGTTTCTGTCGTAAATGAAGCCAGTTTTCTGATCCCAAGTCAGTTGGTAAAGCCTGAAAAACAGATATATATATATTATATTATATACACATTAGAGAATAATAATATGATTATCGAATTCAATCCAAATTCATCAACAAGCAAAGTAAAATGAATAGCAACCTGCATAAATCAATTACTGCTTAAAGTTAGTTGAATTCAACAAAGCTGATTAGTGTGTGGTTACTACTTTCCGAAACCATTTAGCATCTACGAGAAAAAACTGAAAATGTTTGGTGGTAAGATGTAATTTATCCTAGAAAAAAAGAGCGGGTATGCAAATTATATACAAGTAGTACCTTTCACCAATCACAGTTAGTCCTTCCCCGAAATAAGAAAGAGCCATTTTCTTCAGCGCCTCAATCTAGTTKATAGATTCACAAAATGCCAACAAAACATAAGTTGTTGGATTCGAATGTTCAAGCCTTCTACAGAATGCAAGAAGGATGTATCGTACCTTTCCGGTTTGCAGAATTACTCTCCTCACAGAAGACTGCAAGGATCAAAACCAAGTCATCAGATAACACAATTCAAACCATGTAAATATGTAATTGTTGCATTGTTTGGTAAATGAAATACATCAGATAACACTAGGAATGTATATGTATTTTTGGATTCGATGCAACGATCGAGGCGAAGCAGGAAGAACTTACCTTACCATAAAGACCAGTTGATTCATAAAGGGTGTTATTTCCCCCATATACAAGCCCCTGAAAAATAATCACACTGCACACATGAACAAGTGCATGTCATAAGACCAAACAAGAAAACAGAAGTGAGAGGAGGAAGAGGCTGACCTCAGTGAAAGCTCGAGGGTCATGAGGGTACTCATTGACAACTTCAATGGTGGAAATTCGAGGCAAATGATGATCAGTCTGCTTCTGAGAATTCATGACAGGCAAATGATGATCAGTCTTAGACGTCGAAACGGATACAGGAACCAGGAAGGTAAGGAGCAATGCATAGGTGACAGTTTGAATGATCCACTTCTGACATAAAACCATGCATTCAGAAGCCATTGCTACCGAATTACAAGCCTTAGACTTTAGTAGCCAAAGCTTCCGAGAAATGATTAACCTCAAACGTAGGCTCACAAGCTAGCTTTCTCAGTCGGATGGTATCCGAAGAAATAATGGTAATATTTCTTCCTAACAAAATAAATGCAATAATTGAATATTTTATATCTTACCTATATTACTAATATTTGTGAGTTTTGACACGTACAATTATGGAGTATTACACAAATCGCTATGCATCATAAAAGAGCTTTAGTATAAAAGGGTTATATTACTTACTATCCTTCTAATATTGAGTGCAAGTCCGTATTACAAGATTAAGGAGGCTCACCTCAAAATCATATGTCAATGAGGAGAGTAACCCCTTAGCCTTATATAGTGGTCTCAACTCTCATATTCTTTCGACGTGAGATTTATCACCACTAACACTCCCCTTAATCCCAATATGAAGTGAGATAACATATATACTCATATGTGAGTTATTCATGGACCGAACTCAACACTAGGGGTGAGCAGAAAATTCAGACACCCGACACCAGAGCCGGAAGCGATCCGGACCCGGATCGGAACCGGGGTAACTGGGTCCAATTCTGGGTCCAAAGAATGGGACTCGATCATAATTGGTTCCAGTTTCGGGTAATAAAATTTGGGACCCGATAACAATTTTGGGCACCCAATGAGGTAATTCTACTCTTTTTCTTCACATTAAAATTCATTTCCTTCTTTGTTGAACTATTAATACATTAAGGATGCAAATAGAATGATTCATTGACCTTTAAAGATTATTTTTTACAAGCTCAAAGATTATTTCCTTCTTGTTGTTTTTATCATCGATAGATTGCAGCAAGTATGTTTCAAGTTGAATGGATTATTAAAGATCATTTTTTACAAACTCAAAATTAATTTGCAAAAACAGATTATATGAACTGGATACCCGGTCCCGACGGTTCCGGGACTGGTTCCTAAAACTCAGGAACCAGCTCAACTGGTTCCGGTTCCAAATTTGGGACTCGGTCGGGTCCGGGTACCCGGTCCCGCTCACCCCTACTCAACACTCCCCCTCACTTGTGAGTTGTCAATAAGTTAGCTCAGATCAATAATCACACCCCAACCTGGGCTTTGATACCATGTCAAAAGCGTCTGGGCCACGCCTGCCACGGAGAGTGCGAGTCCAAATCACGAGGCCAAGGAGATTCCACCTCAAAACCATATGACAATGAGGAGAGTAACCCCTTAGTCTTATATTGTTGAATCCCGTGTGATTTGCACTAGTGAGTTGTCCCACATTGGATAAAGAGGAGAGATTGAACTAGTTTATAAGCGTTAGAGTTACTCCTATCACCAATTAGTTTTAGGAAGGAACTGAACAACACATACATTCATATGTGGATTGTTTACAAACTCAACATTTCCGTAATTGAATAGTTGCAACAAATTATTTGTGACCTATAAAAATTTGAATAGGTGCAATTATTCAGTAAGTGTAGTACAACTATGGTGATGCAGCATAGCGGGTTTTTTTCACCAAATTCATTTAACCTTTGAATTAAAAAGATGTACTGTATTTAAATTTAGTTGATTGTTGATTGATAAAGATGCAGCATAGCCCCCGACAAGATAAAGCAGAATCCAACCTAAAATTGTCGAATTGATTGTTGATTGATTGGTTATCTAAGTTTTGAATTCGATAAATGAGAGCTCGGGTTTCAACCACCATCAGCTTAAAATTTTGGTTAAGATCCTTTAATATGATATCAGAGTCAGCGTAACATAGAGATCACGTATTCCATAATAAAGAATATATTACTCTATATATAATAGTGTTGTTCTTGTTACACATCACCCAATTTCACAGTTTTGCTGTGAATCTGAATTGAACTTCCTAGTTAATAAACATTACTTTCTAGGTTCTTCGAGCAAAAGACTAATTTGTTAGAGGAGAGAAAGAGAATGTTAGAGAGAGAGAGAGAGACTCCACAAAATTCAGACTCCACTTCTCCACCACAAAAGAAACCACCTGACATCCCGGAGGGTTGCAACACCGTCAATGGGAGCGGGAACACTGCTTTCAACTTCAAGTCGGCTCTGCAGACGGCGAGTAGTAGTACTTTGCCTCTATTATATGAGGTTGATGTGGAGGCGACTGCCTCGGAGACGCCGCCACCGATGCTCAACCCRGCGACGGATGTTTTTGTCCCATTACCAGTGCAGAAATGTCAGGAACTGTGTCAGGCATGGCGGAATGCGTTGATTGGGAAGGTGGTGGGCACTAGCTTCTCTTTCCCCTTCCTGAAAGCAAACCTGGAGAAGACCTTTGCTAACATGGGTCGTTGGGAGACCAAATTATTGGGGAAGGGCTTCTTTATTGTRAAATTCGACAGAGAGGAGGATCTTGCAAAGGTCCTCGCTGAGGGGCCTTGGGTGGTGGCTGGTTACCCGTTGTTTCTTAAGCTTTGGGAGTCCGGATTTAAGCCGTCGGAGGCTCACATAGATACGGCTTTTATGTGGCTCACGCTTCCAAAACTTCCGCTTGAGCTTTACGACAATGAAATCCTCACGGCGGTGGGTAACAAGTTGGGGAAACTCGTTAAAATTGATGTCCGGACTGCGTCAATGGAGAGYGCAAGATTTGCGCGGCTGTGTGTCCAAGTAGATGTGTCTAAACCGGTGCCGGAGTTTGTCTGGATTGGYAAGATTAGGCAGGCGGTGGTGGCTCAGGATGTTACGAAGTTCTGTCGCTATTGRAAATCTTATGGTCACCTCCTTGCGGACTGCCCTAGATGCCCCAAGACGAAGCCAACGAGGGTGGTGGCTCAGTCACAGACTGCAGGGGAGAATGYGCACCGTACCCGAAGCATGGGCTTACCCGCTAATACCCATCGGGCCAAGTCTTTTCAAAATTCAAATGCTGGGTCCTCCTTGGGATCTGAGAAAGTGAGTACTGTACCTAGTACTGAACCTAGTACTGCCTTAGTGAATGAGAAGGCGAAACGTGTCCGAGACTCTGATTCCTTGGCTTTGGTGGTGTCTGGTGACAAGCCACCTGTCATTTCTCCATTGGTGGATTTTACCACTCCCTCTTTAAGAAATTTTGTGCGACCCAAGCTTACTACTCATTCCCCTCATCTCAGTTTCTTCTCAAAAAACCCTTTTGAGGTTCTTAATCACCATGACCAGTCAGTTGAACGTCAAGCGACTGAAGACTRTGCGGGTACGTCGGACCCAACCCCACTCGCCATCGTCCTCCCCGGAGACGCCARCATCACCGGTGTRCCCGCCGTCACCGCCGACACTAATACGGAGGGAGGAGTACTTTGTGAAGATCTTCAAATGCCCGAGGCTGGGAATTACAGAACCGGACCCGAATGCACTCGATTACTTACTGGACTCGGAGGAGATTCTGGAGAGTTTGGACCTTGTGATGCCACTACCGGAAGTAGTGAGGATGATGATTCTACGGCCGGTACTCACGCCGACCAAATGGCTCGATCTACAAGTGTTGACAACAAAGGGGGAGCTACGTCCGGCACATCTACCGTCCDTAARGGCGCTGAAATTCATGCCACCCGTAGTCCAAGTGRTGTTTTGGTGGGGCATGGGGAGAGTAGAAGAGGTGAATTCACTGGACTTACTTCCATCTTRCCTCACTCCAATACTGGACCCTCCAGTGCTTCTCCCCAAGGAGAGGGATTTGTTCAGRATGGGCTACTTCACAAGAGGTCTCGAAGTCTTGAGTCCTTCAAATTATGTGGCGATCTTTGCAACCAAGAAGTGGGAGAGACAAGTSGAGCTCAAAGTTCGCTGGGAATGCGTCGAAGCGGGAGAGAACGAAAACCTAATCGTTTTTTCGATCAGTCCGACGACGGAGTATGTGTACGACTGGGAAAAGAAGATCGTAAGGTCAATGTTTCCGGGAATCGGCGACGGCGGGGGAGACCGGCCCTCTCCTCCCTCCACCTCTCCGACTAACATGAATATTATTTATTGGAACGCTAGGGGATTGCTCGGTCCCTCTTCTATTCCAATATGATGTTGCTCATTCGGCACATTCACCGAGCATGGTGGTGATCTTCGGAGACACAAGTGAGTAGGGCCAATGCGGAGGTATATTATAAGCTCCCTTTGATAAGTCTTTCATTGTGGATCCTGTGGTCTATCGGTGGCCTATTGTTGTTGTGGCACTCTACGGAGCTCTCCTTTGAACCGTGAGGGTTTCGAGGCAAGGGGTGCATGGTTTGTTACAGGTACTCTCTTCCTCCCTTTTCTCTGCTTTCTTTCAGCGATTTATGCTAATGTAGACTTTAAATTGCGTAAGTCTCTTTGGGCTGAGTTATGTAATATTGCTTCCTCTATGGATTTACCTTGGTGTGCAATTGGTGACTTTAATGACATTATGGTTCCTGGTGAACGGTTTGGAGGGAGACCTCCCAAAGTTCGTAGAATGAACGCCTTTACAGATTGCTTTGTTTCGTGTGGRCTACGCGACTTGGGGTATGTGGGGCCTAAGTTCACTTGGCATAAGAAGGGTAGGGCTGGTTTGGTTATGCAACGCCTGGATAGAGCCTTTGCTAATATGGATTGGTTGAATCTCTTCCCGAATGGTCAATTACGACACTTAGCTAGACTCTCATCGGATCACTGTCCGATTTTACTAACTTTGACACGGAAGGCCCCTCGTTCTCCTAAGATTTTTCGGTTTGAGCCAATGTGGTGTTCGGATCCTAACTTTGGGGAGTTCACTCGAAGCTTCTGGATGTCAAACTCTCAGGCTTTCCATGAGAAGATTTTGGGCTTTGGAGAGGCTTGTCATCATTGGAATAGGGAMGTGTTTGGAAACCTGTGGAAAAAGAAGGCTCGACTTTTGGCCCGTATAGAAGGTATTCAAAATTCCTTGAGCTTGAACCCGAGACAGCCTTCCATGGTGATTTTGGAGGATACGCTTATTGGGGAACTCAACGAGATTTTACAACAAGAGGAGACCTTTTGGCGGATGAAATCCAGGGATGAGTGGTTTGTACAGGGAGAGAGGAACACGAAATACTTCCATAATTTGGTGATTGCCCGCAGGAGGAAAAACAGGATTTGCTCCCTRAAGTCCGAGGTGGGTGAGWTAATTGAGGGAGAAACCGCCCTTCGTGTTCACATTCGTGATTTCTTCCAGGGGTTGTTTACAACGTCTCAATCCGARAGTCATTMGGATATGGATGTCCCACCTTTCCATGGCACGACTGAGATGATTTCAGTGGCATCGATACCTACTTTGGGTGAGATTAAAGCTACTGTTGCTAAGCTAYGCCCTTTGAAGGCCCCTGGGCCCGATGGCTTTCATGCRTTTTTCTATAAGAATTACTGGGATMATGTGGAACAAGATTTGCATGCTACCATTGTGCAAGTCTTTTCTAACAAGTGTGTGCCGGAAGCCTTAAATTCCACCATGATTGCCTTGATTCCAAAATCTGCCCAACCGGAGTCCATTAAAGGTTATCGCCCGATTAGCCTTTGTAATACAAGCTACAAAATCGTGGCAAAGATTATTGCTGACAGACTAAGACTCTCCTTACCTAGCAAGATTTCTCCGAATCAGAATAGTTTCCTACCGGGCAGGGGTACGGAT
>SNQN01002477.1:42951-65853 GCA_008642245.1 Bassia scoparia | reverse complement strand
GCAATTTTAAGATTGAAACTGAATAATTTAAAGACTGAAAAGAAAATAATTTGAAGAATAAACAAATCTAAACATACTGTATCCTAAACTACAATTTGAAGGCTAGGAAAAAAGAGTTGAAGATTAAAAACGAACAAGTCAAAGATCGAAGTTTCCAACAGTTGAACCCTAAATTGCAATCAACACAAAAGAACAAGTAAAAGAACCCAAATCAAAAACAGATTCAATAACTATGAAAACGAAATAAAAGAACAGTGATAAAATGAAATACTTTACCAAAAACCCTTTCTCAATGAACACCTCAAAATCGAACCAAAACGAAACAAACAAAAAAATCACCTTAGAGTTCATCTTGACCTTCATTCGACTACATCTGCAAAATGCAACAACCCCAAAATGTAACAAAGACCAAAAAGAGAGAAGGGTAGCAGCTCTATTCGCGAAAGAATAACAGCAAGAAAGAGGGAGAAAGTTCACAGCCATGAGAGCTCTGAGCTTCCAAATCGACACCTTCATTAACGAAAAATCGAGAAAAGGAGAGAAGGGTAGCAAGTGTTGGGATGTGAAAAACAAGGAAGAGTGAGAAAGGTCCGAGGCTATTGGAGCTCGGGGCTTTTTGAAAAAGCAAGGCAAGAGGTTGAAGGAGAAACGGTGAGTCGGTTACGTGGTGAATTGGAGTTTTGCTGGTGGGCTTGGGGGATAGGGGGATTGGTTGTGGGCTTCTATGGGTCGCAATTGTGCTTGGCTTTGGAGTGGGCTGATGGGAGTGATCTATTTGATGTGAAAACTTGCGGGACCAACCTTACTATTCATACTGTTCATTTCAACAGTAAATGGTTGTTCCCTTTTTACATTGTAAGGATAAGGAGTGTAAGGATATATAGGTTATAGGTGAAATCCTTGTATATAATGGCGTTTTAGTAATATTTGGCAACGTTCATTAACTTCATGTTCTAGCTCCATTTCTTGCCTTGCAGATGTCGTTTATGTTCTATTACTCTGTTACTCGTAGTATGTTAACTGAGGTAAAGTACACCAAAGAATAAAGGGAAATTCCATCTCGTACCGTTGAATTTTTGACAATTCTATTTCGTACCATCGCTATTTTTCTATTCCAAGAAATACAGCTGAGTTTATGACATTTCCATTTGATACCATTGAAGTGTAATATGTTCGGCAAATATAGAGTATTTTAGAGTCGCATCTCAAAGAATTCACCAATGGATACTTGTTTGAAGGGCTTTTAATTGATAAATAATGAAGAATAAAGTATGAGTAACTCCGAAATACTCCTATTTTCCAAGCATATCACACTTTAATGACATCAATTGGAAAAAAAAAATAAACTCACTGGTATTTCTTGGAATAAAGCCAAAACAATGGTATGATATGAAATTGTTAAAAACTCAATGATATGAGATGGAATGACCCAAAAATAAATTAGTTGTCAACATGTTTTGGTGCCTCCCACCCAAATTTATGTTTACTTGACTGAAGTTACGAGAATGTTGGAAGTTGGGGTATGGATACTTAATGCTTAAGGGAAAAAGGTACAATGTTGAAATAGTAAAATATTAGTGGTACTAAATAAACCCCGAGCGGAAGCTCAATTTAAAATACTATGCAAATCACTATTAAATTTATCGAAATGTGATTTTTTTTAACTAAAATAATACAATTGTTTAAAATTTTGGTTTTTCTTATGATAAAAAATTACTTTTTATTGTTTATTTTTCATTAAATAATGTTCAAAAAATTCTTTTCAAACCAATTCATGGGAAAAAATTAGTAGTAATTACATGATTAACTCATATTTTCAAAGCATATTTATAAATTGATATTTATTATTCCGTAGTTGTGTTTTTTTATGCAATTATTATATGCAATTATTAATTAAAGTGGGTTAGGAGAGAAATTTGGGATGATAAATTTAGTGGGGTGGATTTTGATTTAGTATAAGTTACTAGATAATACCCGAGCAAATGCTCGCATTTTTAATTTAAGTAATTGTAACTAAGAAATACAATATGAGTTAGACCCTATTCTTTTGAGCTTAATTTTATGTTACATCAATTCAGTCAATTTCTTTAATTCAGCTCCCTTTATCCAACTTCAGTTCCGTTCATCTCACTTCTATTTTCGCCACTTCAGCTCANAACAAATCTAAACATACTGTATCCTAAACTACAATGTGAAGGCTAGGAAAAAAGAGTTGAAGATTAAAAACGAACAAGTCAAAGATCTAAGTTTCCAACAGTTAAACCCTAAAGTGCAATCAACACAAAAGAACAAGTAAAAGAACCCAAATCAAAAACAGATTCAATAACTATGAAAACGAAATAAAAGAACAGTGATAAAACGAAATACTTTACCAAAAACCCTTTCTCAATGAACACCTCAAAATCGAACCAAAACGATACAAACAAAAAAATCACCTTAGAGTTCATCTTGACTTTCATTCGACTACATCTGCAAAATGCAACAACCCCAAAACGTAACAAAGACCAAAAAGAGAGAAGGGTAGCAACTTTATTCACGAAAGAATAACAACAAGAAAGAGGGAGAAAGTTCACAGCCATGGGAGGTCTGAGCTTCCAAATTGACACCTTCATTAACGAAAAACCGAGAAAAAGAGAGAAGGGTAGCATGTGTTGGGATGTGAAAAACAAGGAAGAGCGAGAAAGGTCCGAGGCTATTGGAGCTCGGTGCTTTTTTAAAAAGTAAGGCAAGAGGTTGAAGGAGAAACGGTGAGTCGGTTGCGTGGTGAATTGGAGTTCTGCTGGTGGGCTTGGGGGATAGGGGGATTGGTTGTGGGCTTCTATGGGTAGCAATTGTGCTGGGCTTTGGAGTGGGCTGATGGGAGTGATCTATTTGATGTGAAAACTTGCGGGACCAACCTTACTCTTCATATTGTTCATTTGAATAGTAAATGATTGTTCCCTTTTTATATTGTAAGGATAAGGATTATATTGTAAGGATATATAGGTTATAGGTGAAATCCCTGTATATAATGGTGTTTTAGTAATATTAGGCAACGTTCATTAACTTCACGTTCTAGCTCCATTTCTTGCCTTTTAGATGTCCTTTATGTTCTGTTACTCGGTTACTCGTAGTATGTTAACTGAGGTAAAGTGCACCAAAGAATAAAGGGAAATTTCATCTCGTACCGTTGAATTTTTGACAATTCTATTTCGTACCATCGCTGTTTTTCTATTCCTAGAAATACAGCTGAGTTTATGACATTTCCATTTGATACCATTKAAGTGTAATATGTTCGGCAAATATATAGTATTTTAGAGTTGCATCTCAAAGAATTCACCAATGGATACTTGTTTGAAGGGCTTTTAATCGATAAATAATGAAGAATAAAGTATGGGTAACTCTGAAATACTCCTATTTTCCAAGCATATCACACTTTAATGACATCAATTGGCCGGGAAAAAAATAAACACACTGGTATTTCTTGGATAAAAACAAAACAATGGTATGAAATGGAATTGTTAAAAACTCAATGATATGAGATGGAATGACCCAAAAATAAATTAGTTGTCAACATGTTTTGGTGCCCCCCACCCAAATCAAAATAAATTAGTAATTACATGATTAACTCATATTTTCAAAGCATATTTATAAATTGATATTTATTATTTCGTAGTTGTGTTTTTTTATGCAATTATTAATTAAAGTGGGTTAGGAGAGAAATTTGGGATGAAAAATTTAGCGGGGTGGATTTTGATTTAGTATAAATTACTAGATAATACCCGAGCAAATGCTCGCATTTTTAATTTAAGTAATTGTAACTAAGAAATACAGTATGAATTAGACCCTATTCTTTTGAGCTTAATTTAATATGTTACATCAATTCAGTCAATTTCTTTAATTCAGCTCCCTTTATCCAACTTCAGTTCCGTTCATCTCACTTCTATTTTCGCCACTTCAGCTCAGTTTAGCGTACTCAAGCTCAATTCAACTGAGTTCAACCCACTTCAATTTGACTAACTTTAGTTGGCTTTATCTAATAACTTCAATTCACTCCAATTTAGTTTAGTTTACTTCAGCCTAAAAGAACGGGGTCTTACCGCCTAAAAAAACTATTAATTAAAATTTGAAAAATGATAAACAAATCAAATTAAATTAAATTTTTTAGTATTAAAATATGGAGTTAAAAAATTACTTGTACAATATGATTAGAAAATGTTAACAATGAAATGAGTGTATCTAGGAAATTGCTCATGAACTAAATGCAATGTAAAAAACAAAAAAACTAATAAATTTGGGAGGGAAAAATTTGATTAGTGGGGATTGCTTTAGTATATTAGTAAGTATAGATAGATTAATTTATTCCTTTATTCCGCCAATGTTTTTTGGCCCTAGATTTGTGTTTCCTTAAGTTCAATCTACACCACACGATCGAAACATGATGCACGTCATCCAACGGTGATGGAGGTTATTCGTGTGCTTCTTCCAAATTCACATCGTGATAGTTGAAAAGTTTTTTACTCCTTTAAATTGTGCTCCTCGCACCCGGTCGGGTATCCACCCACCGTTTCGGGACTTCCCTCGAACACACAAAACGAACCAAAAGGACTTACTTTAGGAGTGCAACTTCAACTATATAGTGTACTTTTATATTTTGTGAGTTTGTATCTTTGTGGTGTGTTGGACTTACGAATGAATTTTGAAATCAAAGAAGCATTGCACTTGTAATCCACAAAAGTATTAATTTATGTAGTTATGTACAAGTATTTGATTTTGGATATTATTTCTGAAACAGTTTGTTAGGGGCCAAACCAATTGTCCAATTGGGTTTTCGTATAGAACAAAATCATAATTAAGCTTGGCCTAGCAAGTGGAATCTTGCCTATACCTAAAAATATCCTAAACATTTGCCCACGTGTATGATGGTATTTCARCCATTTTGTGTTCTGCGTAAGAMAATGATCATATTAGAAAAAGCAATTCAGGGAAAATCGTAAACTATGAATATAAGAGAAACATTGTTTATTTATTGAAGATGATTAGGTCTTCTGCCAATACAATTACAATACCATGAGGTATTTTTAGCTAATAAGCATATAATATGACATGATATGACCAGAGTTGCATATGGTAGTGATGCAATTTATTGTGGCCTGGTCTGGTAATTTACGAGAAAATCACTAGGTAAGTCGGTGAAACGAGGCAGCAAAGGAAGCAGTGTTGTTGCCTTCGTCCTTGATTAGAGCACCTACAATAGCATTAGTTTCTCCGTCATAGTGCCGACTTTGGTCACTAGATGCTTCCAGATTCTTTTCGATTTCACTCAGTTCAATTTTCATGATCTTGCTCAGCTCACCGCAGACAGCATACACCTGCAACCATATGATGTGAATCACATTTAATTTAACTTAAGTATGACATTGTTAATTAGTTCGTGACACACGTTACGTACGTGCGTACCTTGCTGGAATCCTCGGTGTTATCAAGAGGTTTGTACCAAGAAACAAGGTAGCCGAGTTGAGGGAGGGTATTTTGATCAGTTCCATAGATCAAAAAGCCCTTGGAGGCACCCACCACAGGGAGATTTCCTTGCCATGGCGAACCCTGGTGCACGAATGATCCATCCACGTTGCCAATAGTCTTAGGGGGTTCCGAAATGAATTGCCCCTTCCAGCTATGGGTTTTGTTAAGGGCCACCAATGGGCGCGGTTCAGGCAGGAGATTCATCAACGTGCCATTCACAACAACCAATTGATCTTGCCTCGCCTTTGCATACTTATCATCAACTTGGGTGATCTTTGCTTTGTTGATAGCCTCTAGCAGTGCACATTTCTCCTGCTCATTGAGTTGGCTAGTGCTCCCAACTTGTTTCACTGAAGACATTGTGTCCGTACGTCGTTGTTTTGTTGCCTAAAATATTGTAATCAAGTTTAGCCCCAATTACTATTCAACTAGTTAACTAACTTAGTTGTTTATCATATATCAAGTGCATAGCTAATTGTGTCATGTGAAAACTAAACATCTTTGCTCCCGTGACTAAAAAAAACTTAATTTGGAAGCTCACTAATCCATTCCGTATTTTTAAAAGGTAATTTTGAAATTTTGAAAATACCAATACTGAGCTTAATCAATTGAAGCTCAAATTTTAGTACTCAAATTTTGAAATTTTTTAAAACACCAACTCACAATAAACTCAACATTTGAAAATACCAACCCTCAATAAGCTTAGTAACCCACAACCTTCAAATTTCAGTAATCGATTGAAGCTCAGTGACTGATTGGATATTTTGAATATATATACATAATTGGGTAATTGTACTTCTATAAAAGATCATCAGTTTATTATCTTACTTAGCTTGGTCTTAATGTATTTCTCTATTTCGAATTTTCCTCCGTATCAAAATAAATACAACGATTTGACATAAACTWGAGAGAAAAAGTGTCAAATCATTGCGTTTATTTTGATACGGAGGAAGTAGAAACTAATTGGATGTATAATAAATAAATTACAAAGCCTCTTGTCCGAGTTTTAAACAATTTGAGCTTGATAGAGCATATAACATATTCATGGAAAGATAGGGTCAAAGTGTAATTAAGGAAGACAAAGCACAAATGCAAAASATACTTTATCAATTGACAATATTAAAAAATAAAAAAAATTATATATTTCAATGTAAAAGAGAAGAGGAAAATGTGTACCTTGTGTAATGAAATATTTTGCTTTGTARTGCACGAAAGCACTCGAAGAGGGACTATCCGTATTTATAGACTATGAGGGATGTCTAGCCAATTCAATGGATTGACAAAAATTGTCAATCCAATTACATTTTGGTAAATAAATGAAATATTTTTATTTACAACATCGCCATTTATCTTTTTCTTTTTTTTTCATTTATTTACCAAAATGTCATTGAAGTTGACTAGGAATTTTCTATAGAGGGAAACACGGAGGGGGGATGATAGAGAAATCACAAGTGTGGGATAAGGGGGTCAATCACACACTTGACATACATAAAATTAACATAGACAACAGTTTGATTAACATAGACGACCTTTTAATTATCATAGACAACTTTTTTATTAACATARACRACCAGTTAATCCACGAAAATTTGCATAAAAATTGGCYCACATATATTCTTTTTTCACCTTTCTCTTACATTTTTAAAGGGTGAAACCCACATTTTATTCTTTTTTGAGTGTGTTATTGACCATCTTATCCCACCCTTGTGATACATCTATACTTACTCAACACGGAGGGTTGCGTAATCTTGCAGGAATTGATAAGATTCATATTATTGGCATAAAGAACAAGAATAAGTACGACAATAACAAAATAATCATATATAATATGCCACTCAAAAAAAGGTGAGCTGAAGAATACGAATAAGATGATATTTTGGTAAAAATGGACCAATGGAATAATTTATGATATATTTATTTACTTTATATCTTTGCACGTGAAAAATGCATTATTACAATGAGTTACATAGAAGGATAGTATAACAACACAACGATGTTGGGCTACAATTAGCTAGAGGTGTCTATTCAATTCAACTGTTCAGTTATGATTATAATCAAACARTAGTTCATTTCATTTAAGTTCAGTTTATTTATGTTCAAACGTACACATTATCAGTTCGGTTCAGTTCAAAAAATAATYAGTTCAGTTTACTTCAGTTGATGTGATAAACAGTTCAGTTTGGTTCAATTATAGTATATTTTAGTTTTAACCAATCAATTCAGCAGTTTAAACAGTTCGAACCACAACCTTTTTACACTTATCGACCATTTCTTCAGTTTTGAAACACTTAGTTTCAATTTGGAACCTATTTCACAACAGGGAGGAGTAAAAATATTTCAATTTATATATGTCCACAAAATTGTTAAATTTTGCACCGAGTTTACAAAGAGTATTCGGCTTATTTGCATTAATTGCATGATTAATAAAATTGTACCGATTGATGTCTTGGACATTGTGTCASTCAAACATTGAAATAAACTTTCAATCAAGTGTATACGATAGTGTAGTTGAAGTTGTTGTTTGGATATATCACATATGTGTTTCAATTAAAACAATTTATTATTGCCATACTAGTTAATTAATGTGTTTAGTTCAGTTAAATTCAATTTTAGTTTCAGTTTGATCAGTTCTAGTTAAAAATAGTATGATTTCGGTTCGGTTCAATTCAGTTTATTAATCAACTTTTCGATTATTTAATAGTTCAGTTCAAATTCAGTTTGTTTTATTTCAATTACAATTGAGTTTTAGTTTTTTCTCTTTAATTTATAACAGTTTCCGTTAACATTTTTCAAATTTATTTTAGTTACCAATTAGTTACAATTCAGTTTAATTCATTTAAATTTTCAGTTCTTTCAGTTCAACCAACAGTTTATTAACAAAACTCACAACTCTAGATAGAACCTGTAGATACCTATCGTTGTCCCTCTTTAAGGCCAATGATATTACTATACCACATCACAATTGGTTCAATTCTAAAAGAACAACTACCTTAAACAATGGCCTAAAATCTCAATTTGCAAAGCCAGAGCACCTATTATTGTCCAAAGGACCCTTTAAAATATGTTTTAATTCTCAAGTGATTTTAACTTATTTTAATACATTTTTCTAGAACATTTCGGAATTTTGCTAAGCAATTTTTACATTTTTTTAGAATTTTCAACAATTTGATGAATTTAAAACAATTTTTACAATTATGAAAACAATTCCAAAATACATGAAATTTTAACACAATGCAAAAGTTTTAATTTTGGATTTTATGTTATTTTTCCATAATTTGTAGACTCGTGAAAAATTAATTATGAATTTCCAAAGCCAAAACGCGCACCTGAACGAAACGACTCATTCCGGAAGCATCARGAACTTTCCATGGATTGGCTTGCTTCACAAGCATTTCCACATTCATTGAGCTTCATCCATGCACTAGTTTCAAGTAGAATAAAATCTAGATTGATTTTATACGATTTTATTTCCATACACAAAGCGCAATTTAGGCAAGGATTTTTCACTGAAAATGGCAAGAGTTTTGGGCATAATTACGCCCACTTGGGCGCAATTACTCCCACCTCGCGTGTTCCCACATGAGAGAGGTTTATAAATAGGACGCTTTGGCTTTCATTTCATTCAATTCGGAGTTGTAACGAATCCTCGGTGACATTTTCTCTTATAACAATTCGAAAACACTTTAATTTCAATTCCAAAATTCTTTCAAAATCAAAACACCTTTACACACATTTAATTCAAAAAATTTAGGCATTCAAGGCAATTGTTCAAGGATAYTTTCGATCGCGCGTCGTTCGGTATAATCTATGAGGCCACAAAATTCATAGAAATCATGCTTTTCTTCTCTCTTCTTTTCAATTTTTCATTGTTCTTGTTAATTTATTTTCAATCACTATTAACTATATTATATGGATAAATCAACTATTAGACATCAATTAACATGTAAATAAACATTTTCTTTTCTTTATTTTTAATTTGATTTCAATATTATCATTATTACTAACTTTTTCTTTGATTTTCTTATGTATATAGCGATTTGCGGCGGCGATTCAATTTCAAATCTAACTCTTGTTTTTGTTTTGTTTTTGGATAGCGATTCGAGGTAAGTCATGTATATTCTTCTTCTTATTCTTGTATATATTATTTAATCTCACATTTTTTTTGCTAATTAAAAACCTATTAATTTCTTGTCACGCCTAATAAGATAATTATGGACAAATGGTTTAGGATCCTTGAATTGAATCTTGACCTAATTCAAAGTTACAACAATTAATAGCGTTTACATGCATTAATCAACTCGCCTAATAACGTTTATGTTTCTAAGGACTGATACGGAAATATGAATGTTGTTGATTATTACAATTGGTGAATTACTAATGAGATCGAGTAGAGGCCGCTAGATGCTGGGGGGGTGTTGTGCACTATTTCGCCCTTACCCTCGTTTCCTAATTCATGACCTCGTTGCACGACTAGACAATGAAGTCCTTCGCCTGAATTTATACAATTATAGGCAAGACTTAAAATGGGTTCCGTAGCTTCCCAAAAGAAGTGTGATGGCGAGTTCCTGTTTTCGATTTCAAGTATCTACAATCCTAAATGCCAAGCATACTCATACTGCATTATGCAAGTAGCAAGAATTCAATTCTTCGCAAAACAGTGTCTCACCGAGACTGTACCCCAATGCCCGTACAGAACCCCTCACAAAAAGTTGTATGTAGAAGCGGTGATGTGAAAGAAAGGCGACTATACCAATACATTTCTCTTATAGGCRATCTAGGTTTTGTCAAAGTTGAATTTAATTCGATTTAAATATTTTGATATGTATTTGATTGTTACTGATTTCTATTGTAGATGTCGTATGAATTTCATTTAATGAAATAGCCTTCCCAACCCTTTTTATAAAAAAAAAATATATAACAATTAACACTACTACTTAATAAACCTAAGGCAATGTTTAATTTAAATGGTTATATGAAATGCAATAGTTATTCACAACAGTTGTTATTTTACGCAACACTTAGTTGCAACAGTTTTGGTAATAGGMAACGGTTATAATAATCATTTCATTAGACTGTCTAAGGGTCCGTTTACATGAACTGAAATCAAYTGAACTGAACTGAATGGAGCAGAACTGAACTGAACTGAAATATTTAACTTTGGATTAATATTAATAATCTTGAGATTAATATATAACTATTTATCTATATAATAATGAGATTAATATTTAACTATTATTAATAATATATCTTTGAATTAATAATTAACTTTTTAACTTAGGTTAATATTTAACTTTGATTTACTATTATTAAAAATACGGAGTATAAGTTTCGATTAATATATAAATCATTAACTTAGTTTAATATTGAACTTTGGATTAATATTAACCGTGGGATTAATATTTAACCATTTAACCTTTGGAATAATATTGAACTTTGGAGTAATATTATTCTTGAGATTAATATGTTACTTATTAATGATATATTTTTGGATTATAATTTTACTATTCAAATAATATTGTTTAAAAGATAACTCGAAAGTGTAATTAAACTTTGTTGTTGCCGAGTGATGAGTATGGAAAAAGAGATAAAAAAATTCCTCCCTAAAATTTCCTAGTTTCCCGCTCACGAAAACTAGGGCTTCTTAGTAGAGTTCTTCATYTACCTTCCTTAATTCTTTGAGGTTAGGTTTTAATTTACTCAAAACTCTTTTCATAATTTTCTGCAAAGCTTTCTCCCATGAATTTCTGGTAGTTTTTTTGACGATTATTTTCTGTGGTTTTTTGGTTCGATATTCTTGATTTTTGTGGCTGTTTTCTTGCTCTTTTTTCGTTGAAACTTTTATTTGGTTCAATCTTACTCCATCACTATGGATCGATTGGAAGAAAAACTCCAGAATTCAACGATGATGGAGGAAGAGGAGGAAGTAATCAAATGTATGGACGATGAGGAGGATGAAATCAAAAGACATCAATGTTTGATTAAGTGCTTCAAAATAGAGTTAATAAGTTAGCTGGTTTTATGATAGCAATAAAGTTGTTTTTTTTTATTATTCTAGTTTAAGCTAATGACTTATGGCATTATTGCAATTAAGTTAGTAACGTAAGTGACTGTTCCTTTTTTTTTCATTTGGTTGGTTACCTTACTAGTGTATAAAAGTGCTTTGTAATCTACAATATTAAAATGAATAAGAATCGAGCTTATTATCCTCTTTCTGAGATATACTCTCTGTTTTGTTCCAACAATCATGGTATCTAGAGCCAGGTTGAGAGTGAGTGCCAAACGCAGGCTTCACTTCATACTTCATAACTTCAAACACAAAGAGAGAAAACACAGTGAGGCATAAACACATTTTTTGAGTGAATTTATTTTTGCGTCCATGGCAACTAATGGAGTTAATCCATCTACTCAACCTTTGATTCCTCAATTCAAAGGGGAATATATCATCTTTGGAGCATAAAGATGAAATCCATGTTTAAATCACATGAATTATGGGATACGGTTGAGACGGGGTATACAGAGCCAACTGAACCACCGACGGAACTCGATCAACGGTTGAGTGACAATCGCAAGAAGGATGCCAAGGCTCTATTTTTCATCCAATCTGCAGTGGATGATGAAGTATTTCCTCGCATCTCTGGYGCAAAGACATCCGAAGAGGCTTGGGAAATTATCAAGCATGAATRCTTTGGTGACACAAGCATAACCTATGTCAAATTACAGTCTTTGCGGTTTGAATTTGATAGGTTAAATATGGAGAAAAAGAGCCCATGCAAACTTACTTGTCTAGAGTATCTAGCGTTGTKAATCAAATGAAGTCTTATGGAGAGGCTATTAGCGGTCAAACTGTTGTTAGCAAAGTATTGAGAAGTTTGGTACCGGYACATGACCATGTTGTTGCCGCAATTGAAGAGTCCAAGGACTTATCAAGCTACACATTTGATGAATTGATGTGTTCCCTCTTATCCCATGAAGTCAGAATTAACAAGAGTCCTCAAGAAAAAGTGGAGGAAAAAGCCTTTCAGGTAAAGGAGGAGTCTTCCCATAAGGGAAAGGTGGAGAATTCAATAGGACGTGGCCGTCGCAGGGGTRGTTTCCGTGGACGTGGTCGAGGAGGTGGTAGAGGACGCGGTCATTTTGGTCGTGGTCACTCAGGAGGACRAAGTCAACACGACCATCACCAATTATATAAAAGCAATATTCAATGTCATTATTGTCAGAGATTTGGTCATAAAGAAACTGAATGTTGGAGCAAACAGAGGGCTGAACATAAACATGCTAATGTCACGAAAWCACCTCAAGAAGAAAGCAATTTGTTCATGGCTCACTCAAGTAATGATGGAGGATTAGAAGGTGTTTGGTTCATTGATAGCGGGTGTAGCAACCATATGTCTAGAACAAGGTCTCTTTTCAAGAATCTTGACGACACATTTAAATCTGAGGTTCGACTCGGAAATGGAGAGTATATTCATGTCAAAGGTAGAGGCTGTCTCTTATACACATCTAGATGTGTATAAGAGGTAACCATATGTCTAGAACAAGGTCTCTTTTCAAGAATCTTGACGACACATTTAAATCTGAGGTTCGACTCGGCAATGGAGAGTATATTCATGTCAAAGGTAGAGGTACTGTTGCTCTTAAAACTGAAAGTGGTAATACAAAACTGATTCATGATGTGCAATATGCCCCATCACTTGCTCACAATTTACTAAGTGTTGGCCAATTGATTTTGGGTGGTTATTCTGTGGTGTTTGATAAARATTCTTGTASTATACATAATAAGCAATCTGGTCAAAAGCTTTTCCATGTTCAAATGACTAAAAACAGAATGTTTTCTCTTGATATGTCAACCCAAATTAAGAATAATGTGTTGGTTGTTAATGAAGATGTGGAGTCAAATTTGTGGCATCTAAGATATGGTCATTTGAATAATAATGGTTTGCAATTGTTGGGCAAGAAAAATATGGTTATTGGGTTGCCTACAATCCGTAATCATAGTTTCTGTGAAGGATGTGTATATGGGAAGCTAACCAGATCATCATTTCCTGTAGAAAASGCTTGGAGAGCTTCTACTCATCTTGTATTAGTGCATGCTAATTTAGTGGCCCAATGTCAGTTGAGTCATTAGGAGGCAGTCGTTATTTTTTGCTTTTCATTGATGATTGGAGTCGCATGAGCTGGGTGTATTTCCTCAAAGAAAAATCTGAAGYATTTGACTGTTTTAAAAAAATCAAGTCTCATGTGGAAAAGCAAAGTGGTTGTCTCATTATAACTCTTCGCACCGATCRAGGAGGAGAGTTTCTTTCGGATGAATTTAGTAAGTTTTGTGATGAGCATGAGATTCATAGAGAGCTTACAACACCTTATTCTCCACAATAAAATGGAGTTGTGGAACGAAAGAATCGCACTATTGTTGAAATGGGTAGAAGTATGTTGAAGACAAGAGGTGTTYCGAAACAATATTGGGGCGAAGCAGTAGCTACAGCAATCTATCTTCTCAACATATCACCTACAAAAGCAGTCCTCAATCGAAATCCATATGAAGCATGGAAGGGTCGTAAACCCACTGTAAGTCACTTACGCATTTTTYGGTTGTATAGCTTATGCTTTGGTTAACTCTCGTAAGAAACTTGATGATAAATCTAAAAAATGTATTTTTGTGGGATATAGTGATAAGTCCAAAGCATATTAGTTATATAACCCCGTAAGTGGCAAGGTAATTGTGAGCAGGAATGTGAGATTCAGTGAAACAGGAAAGTGGACATGGGAGGACATCTCCACTGCAATGTCATCCGACCTTAGAATTCCTGAAAATGATGATGATGATGATGGTGATTGTGAGAATAATGTTGTACATACTGAATACCACAACAATTCTTCGGCAAGAAGTCCGAATAGTACATCTCCTGATTGTACAMCTCCTCGAAAATTCAAGTCCTTAAAGGATTTGTATGAATCATGTTCATTTGCCCTACATGTCCAAGAGCCTACTTCTTTTGAAGAAGCAATTGATAATGAAGATTGGCAATATGCAATGGTGGAGGAAATGAGAGCTATTGAGCACAATCATACATGGGAATTAGTGGACTTGCCTAAAGGTAAGACACCCATTGGACTCAAGTGGGTGTTCAAAGTGAAGCATCATGTTGATGGTACWATCCAAAAGTACAAAGMAAGACTATTGGCTAAAGGCTATGCTCAACATCAAGGCGTCGACTTTGATGAAACTTTCTCACCGGTAGCTCGATTTGAAACAGTGAGAACGCTCCTTTCTTTTGCTGCGGTTCAAAATCTTTCGGTGTATCAATTCGATGTCAAATCAGCCTTTCTGAAGTGGAGAGTTTAGAGGAGGAAGTGTATGTGAGTTCAACCTGGGTTCATTGTGAAGGGAAAAGAAGACCAAAGTCTACAAGCTCAAGAAAGCTCTTTAGGGCTTAAACAAGCACCACGTGCTTGGTACAAGGGTATGACTCATATTTTATCAAAGGATTTATGGAAGTGAGAGTGAACCTACTTATATGTGCAAAAATCTGAAATGGAGGTTTTCGATTAATGTCTGGCTTTATGTAGATGATATGATTATATGGGTCATTGAAGATTTAGTGGCAAGTTCAAGTATCATGGGAGAAAGGTTTAAATGTCAGACTTGGAGAGCTTGCAATATTTTCTTGTTTGAAGTGAATCAAGCACAAGATGGGGTATTTGTTCACAAAGAAATATGCAAAAGATCTTTTGTATAGGCTTTGGTATGCACAACTGTTAAAAAGTGCAAGACACTATGAATGCAAATGAGAAGTTGCAACTTGAAGATGGTACAGACCTGCAGACTCCGAGTTACTACCGAAAGTCTTATAGGAGGTTGAATCTATCTCTCATTACTTCGTCCCGATATCAATGTATTCGTGATGTGAGTTGTCTAGATACATGCACTCACCTACTGTGCAGCACTTGGGGAGCAGCTATAAGAGTGGTTACGCGTATATTGCCGGAACCTCTGAGTACGAACTTTGTACTCAAGAAGTGCAAGCTCAACTTAGTGGCGTACACGTGTGATGGTTGGGCTGGAATATTGAGATCGGAAGTAACTCTTGTTATTCATTTATTTGGTGCTGCTGCAATCTCGTGGAGATCAAAAAAAAGATGTTAGGCATTATCGTCTACTGAAGCTGATATGTGGCTGTAACTTTCGCCAGTTGTAAAGCGACTGGTTAAGAAGGTTGTGTGACTGATTTTGGTGTAAGCAAGCTGATGCACACCTATATTTTGACAATAAGCTACATAGCAATGACTAGAATCCATCTTTTCATAGTCGTACAAAACATATTGATATCAGTGATCATTTATGTTCGAGTCTAACTGCAAATGGAAGAATTGAGCTGATAGTGTGGTACAATGATCAAGTTGCAGATTTCTGAACAAAGCATTACTTGAAGTCAAGTATTGCTACTTTGACAGAGGTCTGAGTTTGCAATTTTGAAGCAAGGGAGAGTGTGAGTAGTGCTTCAAAATAAAGTTATAAGTTAGCTGGTTTTATGATAGCAATAAAGTTGTTTTTATTATTCTAGTTTAAGCTAATGACTTATGGATTATTGCAATTAAGTAGTAACGTAAGTGACTGTTCCTTTTTTTTTCCATGGTTGTTACCTTACTAGTCTTTAAAAGTGCTTTGTAATCTACAATATAAATGAATAAGAATCAAGCTTATATCCTCTTTCTGAGATATCTCTGTTTATTCCAACAATCAATTGCAATTGTTCCTTGCGGGGGAATCTTCATACACAATTCATGTAGCGTTGACTAATGCAATGCATTTTACAGAGTCTTGGAGGCTAGCGAAGGGCTAGCTGTGAAAGAAATAGGCAGAAATATTATCTTACATTTTTCTCCATGCTTGATAAAAATAAAGTCATTGAGAGGACCATGGTCATCCAGAGGTGCTACAATATTTCTGAAAGAAATTGAAGAAGGAATACAACTGTCTAACCTAGATTTTCAAAGATTCGTTTCTGGGTAAGAGCTGATGTGGCCCTGAATAAACGAACAACAACTATGCAAGAGTCTCTTGCAACTAGTATGGAGTTGTGAATATGTACTTCTGAATAAATCTGGATTTCGAGTCAACTTGGAATATTCGAAGCCTTTGAAACATGGACTAAGTTTCTCTACCTGGGACGAAATTGATCAAATTTACTTACGAAAATAATGACTTCTTCCATATTTGTGGCTGCTTAGGACATACTTTCCAACAATGCACAAAATTTCAAGAGGTATGCTACTGCTGATTACCTTATGGAAACTGTTGAAAGTCTCACCGATCAAAGGTAGTAATAATAAAGCAAAGTGCTGATATTGAAGCAATGTCAAGCCTTGAAAGAAAACATCAGAACAAATAAGTATGTGGCAAACTGAATTTCTTGCAAGATTTAATAGCACAAGCCTAAATCTGGACGACAATAATTCTCAAAAATCATCTTGCTATTTTGTAATATGGGAACACATGTATGCCATACGACGCTTAAATAACGAAGCTGATTCTTCTGAAACAATACAAGGAAGATTTTCCAAAAGAGATAGAGTAGACATATGGGGTAATATAACCCCACGATCAAAAATAGAGGGCTCTTATCATGGTAAAAAGGAGATATTTTTTTCTTAACAACGCTCGAAGTTTGAAGGATTGCAAGGTTGTGACATACTTGTCGATGGTGCGGGCATAGAATGCCCTCCGGGGCCAATGAAATTCTAGCATGGAATTGCCGAGGGTTGGAGAACCCAAAGGCAGTTAGTGCGTTACCACAMATAGCAATCACTGAAAATCTCCATATGATTTTTCTCCAAGAAACAAAACTACACACACACACAAATTGGAGAGGATTAAAGAAAGGTTACGATTTCAGGGTYTGTTAGTCGTTGGATGTCAAGGTCAAGGCAAGCGTGGGAGTGGGGGTCTGGCACTGCTATGGAAGGAAGAATGGTCGGTGTCCTTGCGGTCTTGGTCAGCAAATCATATTGATGTTGATATTGCTAGTGATGGTAAGGAGTGGCAATTTAGTGGACTGTATGGCTTTCCACAGGACATTAACAAACACAAAACCTATAAATTAACTAGAGATTTGGGAACACATAACACAAAGTTGTGGGTGTGTGGTGGCGATTAGAACTTGATGTTGTGGAGTGATGAAAAATAAGGGGGGAGTGACTTTAAGTATGATCTTGCTGTAACCTTTGCTGAAGCTATTGATTCATGTGACTTGCTGGATTTGAATTACACGGGCTATAAATTTACATGGAACAACAACCAAAGTGGGGAATCTAACTTACAAGAAAGGATCGATCGTTTTTTTCTAATCAGCTATGGAAAGACATCTACAGAGGTTCTTTTGTATCCCATTTAGAGAAGAGAAGGTTAGATCATCTACCAATATGCCTTGACATAAAACCTCTAATTTATGTGTAGAAGGAACGGAAAAAGCGTAAACTCTTTAGATTTGAAGAGATGTGGCTTAAGGATAAATCTTGTGAAGAGACGATCTTGTAGGCTTGGAATTCTTGTTCAGATGTTTCAACGAATATTGCTCGCACATCAAGGAAACTAATAGTTTGGAGCAATGAAAAATTTGGTGGATTTCAGTGAGAAATTTGAGCCTATACACAGCAAATGAAATACCGCATGATGGAGCCACAAACGGAGGAAGTTATTGAGAAAATGAAAGTAATCGATACGCGCATGGATGAACTTGAAGGACGATAGGAACTATTTTGGCAGCAACGTAGCAGACAAGATTGGCTCAAGAGTGGAGATAAAAATATAAAATTTTTCCATCAAAAGACAATGCAAAGAAGGCAACAGAATAACATCGAAAACATCAAGGATTTGGCTGGGAATTATTTTGATGATGAGAAGGAAATAATGGAAGTGCTAAATCAATATTCTGAGGAGTTATTCACARCCAATGATGATATTGACATGAATCAAGTGATTGAGAAAGTGCARCCCATGATCTCGGACAACATAATACGCCAACTGCAAGAGCCGTACACAGGGGACGAAGTGGTCATCGCTTTGAAYCAAATGCATCCAATGAAAGCGCCTGGTCTTGACGGTATATGTGCCATTTTCTACTAGAAATTTTGGTCGATTGTTGGTTCTGATATGATATCTAAAGTGTTAGCAATTTTAAATGGCAATGTAGATATTTCTTTGATTAATAATACTCACTTAATATTAATTCCAAAGAAAAAAGATTGTGATTCTCCTATGGATTATAGGTCGATAAGCTTGTGAAACGTCTTATATAAGCTTGTCTCTAAGGTCTTAGCTAATCGTTTGAAACTTGTTTTACCACATATGATCCATGATTCACAAAGTGGTTTWGTGCCTGGTCGCTTAATTACGGATAATATTTTGATTGCCTATGAATGCTTCTACCACATGAGGAAAAAGAAAATAGGAAAGGAGGGTTACATGGGTCTTTAACTAGATTTGAGCAAGGCATATGACAGGGTCGGCGTGGTGTCTCTACAAGTATTGTGCTCAAAATTGGCCTTATCCTGTGAATATTTGGAGATATATCATGAATTGTTGTTACTTCAGCTATCTTTCTCGATTTTTTGGTTAGTGGTCATGCTTGCGAGATGAGCCATGAAAGAAATCATGGGCTAAAAAATTGGAAGAAGGTACTCCTATTTCTCATCTCTTGTTTTGCTGTGATAGTATGCTTTTTTTAGAGCTAATAGCAGAATCGAAAATGGCACAAAAATAAAATTATTCCTTAGACGTGTCGTTTAGCCGAAACTAGAGCCATAAAAGAAAGATCCTTAGCGATGTTAGCTTTTAAGTCGTAGAACGACATGAAAAATATTTAGTTTGCCAACTTTATGTTGGGAGTTCAGGAAGGGTGGTTTTCCAAATAATTCTGAACGGTTTTTGAAAAAACTTAAAGATGCCAAAGAAGGATTTTATCACAAGGAAGCGGATATTATTAAAATCGTTGTCCAGCAATCGACTTATGCTAGCAATGTTTTTTCCATTTAAGCATTTTAGTATGCATTGAAAATATGTAGAGGTTTTTCTTCTGGGGCCAAAGAAGAGAAGGAAGTCAATTGGATAGGTATGGGAAATTACGCTCCAAAAAAAAGGTGGTCTAGGATTCTCAATTGGGCTTTAATAAGCGATGCTTTGCCAAGCAAGCCTAAGATAATGAAAAGCCTATTCTTTAAATAGCTCGTGTCCTAAATGAAATTCCGAACAACTGTGTTTTATAGAAACTAGGTAAGATCAATATGCTAGTTATACATGGAGTCATTTGCTCTATTAAAGGTTAATTTCAAAGGGAGTAACGCTTGATAGAGACTAACAGTATAGATTTTGGATTTCCTTAGTAGGCAATCAAGAATGTCGAATGGCCTACCCAGGCTGGTACGTGAACTTATCAAGGACAAGCAATGAATATTGAGTTGTTGTCTCATTATTAACTAGTGGAAGCTCAAGCTTAGCGTCAAAAATAATCCATCAATTTTCAACTGAGGATTCTTGGACTTAGATACACAATAAGAATGGAATTTCTCACTAAGAGTGCTTACAAATTAGCATGCAGAGAGAGGTCCGAAGAAACTTCACAATTCTCAAAATCACAGCAGACACTATCTGGAAGAAGCTTTGATTAAATTACCACCAAAAAATCAAATTATTTGGCTGGAAATTCATTCCTACAAGCTGCATATACAACTAAATTAGCCAAAAGAGGAGTAAGTATTGCTGTATTGACATCACATGCCCTATTTGTGGTGCAGAACCTGAGCACGGTTAAACACTCCTTTTTATGTGGAGACACTAGTAGAAAAATTGTCTTATGTAACATCGTTTTTGGCTTTAGTAACAACCAATCGATGTTGACTCTGTGGCAGTTCTCTAAGTCAATATATTTGTAACCAACAAATGATGGTTTACAAATAACGTGTTTTGGTAAACCACTTTCTTAAATGTTGGTTACAAATATCCCTTATTTACATGACTTTTTGGTTTGATGGTTCCTGAAGAACTTTTTGTACTGTTCACAACTTGGATGGTTACTAATGTTTTTTTCTTTTTATTGGCTAATCAAGAGTTCATCTATATTTGTACACAATACTTGTACTAATAGCCAAATAAAAAATAAATATTATTATATTCACAATTATAAAAATTCAACAAATAATATATTTATATAAACAATATATATTACATGTTTTATGAGACTATACATTGTAAATTAATAAAAATTAACATTAAATAATAAACTAATATCTGGGTATTATTTAATAACAAGAGCGAAAACCGAAAAATAGAAGAAGACCCAAATCAAAGGCATAGAATCTCATTCAATCCTGCTTCAACGATGCATCATAGAATTCTCATGAATGGGGAATAGTGACATCTGTAGCAACACACAGCAACAATTCGGGTATAGCTCGCATGCAGCAATAGGCACACTCATCACTTTAAAGCCATAACCATCTACTTCACAACCTTACCTACCACACTCGCATTTAAGACCCTAAACATCTGTAGACAAACACTCGTGAAGTAGTACAATAAATATAAATATACCTGATATAATAATGAAGGAATTGATTGGCTTAGAACCGCACTGCAACATAACCAACAACTTTATCAAATATATGCAAAGTTACTCCTGCTATACCACACACATAGTTCACTTTACAATAATAGCAACAGAGCACAAAAACAACAGCGGAGGGGGTTTAGTTTCGGCATACTTTCAGTATATACACATTAATGGATGTATATTTATGTTTACAAGCAAAAGTTTTCGCTGAAATCGTCGCYGTATGAATCCTGATAAGGGAATAGTTACATAAATGAAAGAGCTCGTAAACTAAACACATTATAATATCATCTTTGATTTTAAATGATCATCCAGAAGCCTAAGAAAAAGGCTATGGGGAAGCAACCAATAGAATTGAGGACTCTAAATTGTATCCTAATTATTCATCCACTTATTAAGCCTTAAATAATCACAAAGTTAAATGCAATTCAGTCGCAAACAAAATTTAATTTACATAATATATTTCCTCCGCCAATGAKTGTTTTCAACAAAGTAATAGTATATACCTCACAAATAATACCCCTTTGTTGCAAACAATCGTTGACCGGGAACTATAGATGAATTCAAAACCCACTAGACATTTAACAAAAACCATACAAAATTCAAATTGTAGTTCACTGCCAATGGGTTGTCCAGGCAAAAATAAACAGCAATGCCTAACAATGTAAACCTCATGGAAAGAAAATTCATTACCTCTTGTTTTCCATACTTTTTTTCTCGCAAGGTTGCTTCTGATCTGTATTTCAATCTATATTGTCCATTTTGACCCTATAAGATCACAAATTAATTTTGAAAAACAAATGGTTCTCGGCCAACAACCTCTTCAACAAAAAAGGATAATAAATGCAGGATATAACAAAGTTAAACTTCTCTTAGTTTCAAGATTTAAACACCATAAAACACAGAGGAGCATGATTCAACAAGCATCCACCAATGAGAAATAATGAATGCAATGGAAACCTTTTTGAAATAACATATAAAAGTATGTACACAAATCCTTCAGGAACTTATTTAAGAAAAACATAAAACTCTGCAAGATCTCACAGTACCCGTTTCTAATAAAAAAATTTGATGATGACATATATAATGGTCAAGGTCTAGAGTTGCTATAGATGCTAGCCATGCAACCAATACTATTAAGTAAAATGCATATAATGCAGTAGATTTTTGCAGGTAAGAGAATGCCTCGCAGTCGAGTGGTAGGTTAAATTTGTTCAACCTGAAAATCCTAACAATTTTGTTTGCGAGAAACATGTCAGTATCACAATACTTACAAAAGTTACAACTTACTCAGACTTGGTGTCTATACAATATACAGATCATAGTGGTGGGAAAAAAAAGAACAGAGCAACAATAAACTTTCATATCAAGCCATTCACAAACAACGATTAACATCTAGCCACAGAGATACATGTCAACTAGACAACTACCATACAAAGAGAGATTGTGAAACTATTTATTAAATTAGACAATAGTACTATTATCATTTAATGCCACCTGCATACTTATCAGATCAAGCTCCTCCAGAAGAACACAACAAGAGCCAAGCAATTGAAGATTCTTCTCGGTTATCAGAAGTGCATGAAGATCAATCTTGATTTTTTGTTTATTTTCGGCGTGGATTTTGCAATTTTTAGCAGTAAGCATGGTGTTGATTTGGGAAGTTATAGGTACGAGGTTAGGGTAGTTGTTTGGTGGTGTGTGCTTGGGTGGCGTGGTTGTGGCAGAAATTGGTGTGGTTTTACTCTTATCTCTGCTAGTTGGGGCAGATTTGGGAAATGTCAAGTTATCTGAA
>SNQN01002477.1:28778-41070 GCA_008642245.1 Bassia scoparia | reverse complement strand
GGCCTTTATGAGCTTTCGCATTCGTTTTTCAAATTCAATTTTACCTTCAACTTGTGCATAAGGATGTGGTTTAATGAATATGTTTGTGAATTTTGTCGCAACTTCCGAAATCAAATCTATTTCATATATCGTACTTTTTCTCATCAGCTATTCAATTTAGGGAGAATTTTTAGTTGTCTACACCAAACAAAAGTTGCACTAGAAAGAAACAGAGGAAGTCAAATATTATTTTTTACAAAAAAAAGGTGTTAACACCACAAGATGACCGGGTTGCACTATAAGCCTGGTTAAGAGTACTGGACCATATATTAGAAGTGTTACAAACACCTTAAATTCATTTAAATATGTTTGATATTTTTTACAATGTTATGTATGTAATATGTGCAAAGTTAGATAAAAAAAAAGTAACTAATCAGTGATAGATTTGTAATCGTTGATATCAATACATATACTTCCTCGGCGCAAATTAGTATGGTGTTATGCAAGTTTTGATATATTAAAGAAGGAAAAAAAAACTAATGGCCCAAAAAATAATCCATCTTCCATAAGTTGTCCAACCTTGAAAGTTCAAGATGGTCCAAATAACATCCCATATTCCGGAAAATATTTATTTTAAATATTTTCTTTTTTTAGGGCATTTTTCTTAATAAAAACGATTTTTTAGAACTAATTCTAAAGGTCTTTTATAAGCTAAGATTTTTCATTTTCATCTTATTCCTTTCATTTTTTTGATTTCTTCAATATTTTTAAATAAGTTTTCTGATTTTTCTATGATTTTTACAAGTTTGCGAAATGATTTTCTAAAAAAAAAAAAATCAGAAATTCGTAGATAAATTCAAAAAATTTGGGAATTATTCGGCACATTCTAGAAGACTAATGATGTTTATCCACAAGTGGATAAAGGTTAATTGGATAATAGATTAGATGCAAAAAATAAGGATATTAATTCCTGAACGAAAAGATAGATAGAATAACAATTAAGTAGGGATCGCTAACGTGGCCATCCACGTGGAGGCGATGTCAACCCAACCGTATATACGGTCCTTATGACCACGGATCGCTGACGTGGCCATCCACGTGGAGGCCACGTTAGTGATCCATGCTTAATTGTTATTTTATCTATCCTATCTATATATATATACAGTAGTGACATCCGTATATACGGTTTAGAGAACCGTATATATGGTAGTGCCAACCGTATAGATAGTTATATCCGTATTCGTATATCTTTTTTTTATTGCTTAAACAAGACCTCAAATTGTTGAATCACATTAACTTCAAATTAATCATGGACAAATTGAATTTAAGCACCTTATTAATTTGATTAATTTGAAGTGATCACAATAATTAGGCTAGGTAGTGGTTTTTGCATAATAGAAACTCAGCTTTTAATAGATTTCTAAGGTTAGAGCGCTTCCTAAGGAGAAARTTGCTAAGTTGTTGTGTATTCAATGAATTTGATCAAATGGAATTACAATGAAACGAGTAGAGGCCGTTACATGCGGGCAGATTGRGTTAAAGATTCTTTCCGTACCATGTCCCCGAACCCACGACTTGGTTAATGGATCAGACTGTGGGKCCATTAAATTGGCAATAATGTTTCGGGCATYCGTGATTAACCTGTATAGGAACAGTAGCGATTCCCCACTCGACAACACTACCCCAACGCACTCACGTGCGAGATCCGTGGCTCAAGCCCACGAACRAAATCGACGTAGGATAAGACCCAATAATGGCTCACATGCCTACGAAATGGAGACTTCACTAGGGATAATCATCGTTTGGTGAGTGGACAGACTTGAAAGTCTCGTAGTTCTGTTTTCATAATTGATYGGATTGTGCATGCGATCCTCCGAATAGGGTCACACTTTAGGCTCCTTGGTCTTATATGGGCATGTTCCGTGCTTGAGATCTCCATAATGGGGGATACTACTTTAGTGCATATGGTTACTTGATTATATGGCTAAGGGAAGTCCTATCCCGCCCATGCCGCGTGTGCACGTGTTACTTGATGCGTGTACATAAGAGGTAAAATTGCCAAATCGTAATTGTTAGTGGTTAAGTTTGGAGCAAGCTCTACTTTAGGCATGGTTACCTCTTGACTTAAACCAGCCGACCATTCGTTCTCTAAGTCCAGACTTTAAGGGGAGTAGAACTCATGATTTATGTTGAGTGATCAATATGTGCATATTAGGACTTTTAGCCTGTATAATAGGATCTTGTAATGTATATCTTGTCTTACACAAGTATATGATCATTGCATTTATAGTTAGACTTAGTTAAGCATACATTTTTTCATATTGTATAAAGGCCAATGTTTTCTAAAGAAAGAAGAAAAGAAAAGAAAAATCGAAAAAGAGCAAAAATCGAAAAAAAGAAAGAAAAGAAGAAAAGGAAAAAAAATGAAAATAGAAATCGTGGAAAACATTGGCTTTGCATTCATTGTAGGATTTTTTTAAGTTCATGCATTTTAGAAAGGTGGCATGTTAAGAGCATGCATTGAGTCCATAGTCAAACGAAGTGTCTCTTATTTAGGAAGTTTACATCGCAAATTCAACATTGAGAACTCTACTTGGACTCGCAAGGCTAATCAAAGGTTAGTTCGTATCAAGTTAATATCCAACCGAGCTTCTCCAACAAGCGAACTTCAAAGAAGATGTCTCCATCACCTGAATTGGACGCAGAAAACGAGAAGATCAACTATCTCACAAGCACGTTGAAAACTTGACTGCAATGATAGAAAAGCTCACTACCACAGGTTGAAAATGGTGAAAATGCTTCCTCCAAGAACTTTGAAAGACTTATAAAGAAGCACATTGGATGAGGCTTCTTACTATGAGAATTGGGACAATGAAACTCATCCTTAACCAGACTTCCTGATAAGTTTTCCGCAATGACTTCTTCAATTCAAGCCCACTGATGATCCAGGCTTCCATCTCAAAGCTTTCAATGGCCACTTTGAGCCTCAAAGGAGTTGATGCATCTTTTTCAAAAGTCTTTCATTTCCTTCGCTCTCGTGTGCCAGAAATGGTTCTTCTCCTTGTTATGAAAGAAACTGAAACTGGGAGATGTTGCTCTCGCTTCATGTCTCGCTACAATGGAACATTCAAACTCAAGCTTCCACTCGCGAGCTGGAAATTTCTGAAACAAGGTGAAAAAGAAGCTTCACAACATTTCTCTCTAGATGGAAGGAAGCAGTTGCGCAATTGGTTGCACTCCACCTGAAGCTAAGATGGTTTAAACTTTCATATCAAATTTCACTACTACAAAATGGGCAAAATCACATTTTAAGAAACCAATTAAGTCATATTACCGAGCACTTATTAAAAAACTAGGTATACAATAACCGTCTCTTAAATCCATCTAAGAAATCGTTAGAAAAAAAATCTCTTAAATGGAGGTAACATACCGCATTTAAAAACCGGTCTCCTACCATAATTAATATCTTTTTTTTATTATTTACAGTTGTAAGCTACTTACAACTCTCTAGACCTACACGCATTTCCCTTCCTATTCTATCCTTTGCTTTATTATCTGCTCTCACCCCTCACTACCACTCTCTTCTCTCATCTAACCTTCTCTCTTCTTTTTCATCTACCTTCTCTCTCGTCTCTCATTACCCTTCTCTCTTCTCTCTTCTCTTCATCTACCCTTCTATCTCCTCACTTTCATTTCGTCGATTACATTTGTTCAATGCTCGATCTTCATTACAATGGTGTTTTCTCAAGTTTGTGCTTGATTTCGGAGGTATTTTTTCTATTTTATTGATTTTCTTTGACTTTTTTAGGTTTTTGACTTTTTTTTATTTGAATTTCTGGTTTTTGAATTTCTAGTTTAGATTTGTATTTCATTATTTTTTTCTACTTTTTTTTATTTTTGATTTTTTGAATTTTTTTTCTTCGAATTTTCAGTTTTTAATCTTTTTTGGTTTTTCTACAGTTTTCAATTTTCTTAGCATATTAATTTTTTTTTATGTTTCTATTTTTAATCGAAAACACTTGTTCTTTGTTTTGTTTGAATAGAACCAACAAAGTTCTATTTTTGCTGGGATTTTCCTGTAGTTTTCGATTTTCATTATGATCTAGGTTTTTATTTCCGATCTAGGAGCAGTGGTGTCAGGCGATGGCTTGTGCGGCGTGGCTTCATGAGGTGGTTGCAAGGAGGTGCGACGGCGGATGGAGGAAAAGACACGTGACACTGTATTCGGAGTAGAAGATGGCAGAAGGGTATGCGTGGTGTTCTGTTGCTACGGGTGGTGTGGCTGGTGGTGGGCGCGGCGAGACAGTCGGACACAGTGCAAAGAGAAGCTTTTCACTAACAAGATTATTGAGGTACTCGTAAAAATTCGTTTTCAAGGTCTATATATTATTCCATATTCTAGTTTTTTTCTTTGTAAATTATTCAATTTTCAGGGTTTAAGTTATAGTATTCTCTTGTTAAAGTTCTGGGTTTTTAGTTCTTCATTTTTTGGGTTTAAATTTCTGGACGTTAAAAAAATTTTAAATCTTTTGTTTACRCCACTGCTTAACAAAACATGCATATATTCCTATCAATTTTTACCTTTTACTAATGTGTTGTTTTGTGATTTTAGGCACTTAAAAGATTATTATAGGCAAGATCCTAGAAGATGATGGAGAACACATGAAAAAGASAGTTTATGTGCAATTCCTTTTAGAACCTAATCAAGTGATTTSATTCATTGATTTATGTACTTATTTTATTTGTATTATTTTAGTGTTGGTAATCTATTTACGAAGTATATTAMAGTTGTATGCCTGATTTCTCTTACTCTTTCTATGACCTCTACTATCATATTTATGGGAGAAAAAAAAGAAAAGTAATGGTAGCCCACTTGCACTACAAAAAAAACTTAGTTTAGCGACTGAATTTAGTGACTGACCTCAAAAGTAGTCGCTAAAATTCAATTTAGCGACTGAAGAAGACTAGTAGTCTCTATTTAGCGACTAAATATATGTTTGTCGCTAAGTAGTCGTTATGTTGCGACTACAAGAAAAAACTGCGACTACAAGTTAGTCGCTACGCTCAATTTTTTTGGGCGCGGAAACTTATGAATGTTAGCGACTGATTATTGAGGTTAGCGACCGCATAGGTAGTCGCAATATATTTTTAACAAAAAAAATTAAAAATAAAATTGATGTTATTATATATGTTTGCCAAGTAAAGTCACGAGCTTTCTCATTTCATTGTAGGAGTACGAGGATGTAGTAACTAATATCTGCTAGAGGTATTATAGCGCTATTTTGGATCAATAAAGTAATATTTTTTGTTTCAAAAAAAAGATAAAAAGTAGCAAAAGCCATAACGGAAAGGGGAAAGCAAAACAAGGTCACGTGACCAAAGTTAAGGGCTTCCGAAGTTAGAACACTTCTCACTTCAACATTTCTCAATTGAACACTTCTCTCTAAAATCACTTACATTCATACTTGTAAAATCCTCCAAAATCACTTAAATTCAAACTTTAATCTCCAAATTTCTGAAAACTCTTCTTCAAAATTATTGTCGAAGAACTCTCCCCGCTGATTATTGAACACTAGTCAGCGAACGAATTGGAGTCTCCACTTCCTCATCGAATTGTTCTTTATGGATCTAAATTTAGTACCAAACCCTGATCTAGGGTGTCCTGAATTTGGTTTCTTTGACTTATGCAGCAATAACCAGTGAGAGGTAAGTATTTTTGTGAACTTATTTCATCAAACGTACACATAATTTAGAGATTTTAAGTAGTTATCAATTTTAGTTGAATGAAAATCTAATTGCAATATTGTTTGTTTGTTGAGTAGTGATGTTGATATAATTTTGGTGACTTAATCTGCAATCATGCTCTCTCGCATTTCCCTTCTTGTTTGATGCTAAGGTGAGTTTTCCTTTCCTTTTGTTATTATATATCGTTTATTAGGTGAAAGATTCAATCTTCCTGAAGTCATTTTGATTCTTTAATTCATTTATTGATGAAAGATTCCATCGTGCTAAAGAAAGTTTGAGTCTTTATTCATTTGCTAAACAAATATTCAATATTTCAAATTTACAATTTGTTAATTAGGTTTGAGTCACAATTAATTTGTCAAAGAAAGCTTGAAACTTTATTGATTTTGGGTTGTTGTTTGATTGATTGATAGGATGCATTGGCAATTGAGGGTCAATTTGGGTTGTTCGAAGGAAGAACATTGGCATGATACACCCAGTAGCGATGGGAGGGTTATTCTTGTTCACATTATAGACTGGTTATCTTGGATGGCAATGCGCAGAATTAGGACTATTCAAAATGAGAATAGTGAGTTGAAAAATCAAGTTAAGCCTGTTGTTGTTACCCTTGATGTTGGCTCTTCTAATGATGTGATGTCTTTCCTTCTCCTGTGCAGTCAAAAATTCACCAGCTCACTGAGGTAATTTTCTGATTTAACTCATTATTCTATGTCACATTTTGATAAATATAGTGTCTAAGCTCTGATGAGTAGTAGTATAGTAGAATTTTCTGAAGTATTATAGTAGTAGATGATGGGAATTGCAATTATGAATTTAAGAATTTAGGTATTAAGTGATTAAGAGAGGATGAGAATTACACACCTTTCAGGCTCTTATGTAGATAATATATTGAATATCTAATCTTGTGGGATACTTGGATTACAGTATGATCCAAACTCTAAAGCACAGTTCCTCCACCCTTTCAGTCTTATTGTATTACTTATTAGGATGAGAACTGTGCTTTGGAGTTTGGATCATACTAGGTGGCCTTTGTGGCTATTCTAATCTGATTAATCTTGAATTGTTTAGTTATGGTCCTGGTGGATGAATTGTTTGTAGGACTCTATGTTGTATTTCAATGGTAAAACCCTTGGGACCCTTTGATACGGTCTTTAGCTATGATCATCTTAGGACTTAGGGTATTCAATGTGGCTTAAAGGTGCTACTGATATCATGCACAAATGAATGTCTTTCTACAGTTGAGAGTTGTTTTCTGTAAAATCAGTTCAGTGGATCAGTAGCATGTAAATTGAAGAACTTGATTAAGTGTACAATTCTCTCTTTGAGATATATCATCTGGTCTAGTCTGTTTCCTCCCCCAATTGCATTGCATTGCTCCACTACCTAATCTGTCTATGGCTCAGTATTTACTTATAGCAGTTTCTGGTGACATTCTTTTCAACATCTCGTCTTGAGAGTGGGCACAAAGTAAGAAAGTCTTGGTTTAGAGCAAAAGCATTATATATAGTTTTCCATTACCCTGAATTGTTATTTAATCAAGCTACAAGTATATTTCTCTTCTCCATTTACAATTTTCTATTAACTTGATATTCAATGACCTTAATACCTTATGGTTCTGTAGACACCTAAAAGTGTCTCCCAAAAGAGTAATCAGTGATGAAACATACCGCGTCTCGCGATTGTTTCGACTTAGAAAAGATGCTTTGAACTCACAAAAGTTGGAAATACGTGAGGTCATACTCGGAACTATTGAGCAAAGGACAAATAAAGGGGGCAAAAATATTTTCTTTTATTTATTTTAATTATTTTCTATTTTTAGGATTTTTTAAAATAATTTATATTGGTGATCTCCATAATTTCCACTTTTCATTGCACTCTTCACATTTTTCTGAGCTCACCAGTATTTTATGATTATTTTTCTGATTTTCTATGATTTTTATAAGTTTTTATACGCAAAAAATACAAAAAAATACAAAATACACAAAAAAAACCCCGAAATACGTGGAACCTTCTAGAACACTCTAGAACTCCTTGCTTGGGGAGCAAGAGTGTCTAGGTGCGTCGAATCAAGGCAAATCACGAAATAAGATCGGAGGAAATCACAAAATACGCGCAGAATAATCGAGCGTATATACGCAGGCCTGCGTATATTACGCTCCTATGCAGCGTATATACCCAAGGCCTGCTCGATATACGCAGGTATCCAGCGTATATATGCAGGTCCTCTGCGTATATACGCTCGATTCCCCTCCTCGTGCCTATAAATACGTGCCTTTGCTCATTTCGAGGACACACACACGTCTATTCAACTTACACGTCCCTAAACTTGCGTATTCACACTCTCACACTCTCATACACTCTAAACACATACATTCTTGAGTTCTAGCATCAATTGTTTCGATCCAACAAGCGATAACAAGGTTTATTTCTGAGATTACTCCTCCACAACTCTCTTTCGTTTTCTTTTAACTTGATTAATTATTATTACGAGTCCAAATTAAATCAACACGATGTAGAAATTCACTTTTTAATTGATTCATGTAAATACATAGGGTTAATGTTTCACTTTCGTTAATTTTATTGTTCCTTTTATTTCCATTGTTATTTTTATTGTTGCTAGTCATTACTAACATTCTCTTTGTGTTTTGTATAGCCATCTTTAAAGAATCGTTTTATTCGAATTAAACTAACAATAATTTAATTGTAGTGACAAGGTGAGGATGCGTACATATATTGTATATAGTTTTCATATTTACGTATTTCTCATGGTGTATGTATCCATATTGTATATATATATTCAACCACCTTTTATTTGCTTAAACAAGACCGGAATTCAATTGCGTATCACATTAAAGTCAGATAATCATGGACGACCGGTTTTCTAGGCACCTTGTTAATATTGACTAACCATGAAGCGATCGCCTTATCCATTGTAGAAGTCTTTGTTTGTGTATAATAGTAACCCACTTAGTAATCTTTAGGGTTAGTGCGCTAATCAAATTTCAAAATTGCTAAGATGTGGTGCATCCAATAATCGTGCTTAATGGAATTACAATGAGACCGAGTAGAGCCGCTACATGCGGGCGGATTAGGTTACTGATTCAATCCGTACCATGTCCCCGAACCCACGACTGGTTATTGGATTGGACGTGGCCATTATTGGCACCAACGTTTCGGGCGTCCGTGAATAACCTATATAGGCACGGTGGCGATTCCCTTACTCGACAACACTACCCCAACGCACTCACGTGCGGGTCCGGGCTCAAGCCCACGCAAAGCACGATGTAGTACCAAGCCGCGCGCCCGCTATATGCGGGGTACGGCCCACGTCCTACATGTCCCTCTAACAATGCTAGAAATTCTTGTATCTTTGCTTGCAAAGAGCATGCTCCATTAGCCGTATTTATGGATGAGATTGATAGCATAAGGTCTGCTATAATGGTATCTGCTTCTGAAGTGGTGATACTGAAGTTCAGCATACTATACTAGAGTATCTTAACCAACTAGATGGTTTTGAAGCTTCAACTATGATTAGGGTACAGATTCCTTGTGCATATTTTGGTTGGCTTGCGAATTGAGACATGAGTGTACCTATTCGTCCTATTGTATACTATTTAGACACAATTATAATAACTAGTACTTAAATCATCCTAGCTTCAAATAAGTGATAATGAAGGCCGAGAATTATTGGAAGAGTGCTTGGTGATCACGGAGAAGTATGAAGGAAAAGATATCCTAGCTTAGCCCATCACTATATGAATCTGGCAACTTCCTATTCTTTTAAAATATTATGGTGAAGCAGAGCGCTTGCTGAGATGTCTTCACGGTCATGATGAAGTCTGCTGGCCCTTATGATCTATCTGTCACCTTTCCTATGCTGAATCTTGCAGTAACCCTCTACAACTTAAGACGGGATCAAGAAGCTGAAAGGCTTGCCATTGAATTTAAATAAAATAATTTTCTTGCTTAAAAAAATGTCTCTGTATTTGAACTACATTGATTAGGAGATGAAATGATACTTGTTCTTTTTGTAGTTGTACAAAATTTAATGGGTTCTAATAGGAACCTTTGTATTAGTAATGCATCCTTATTATTCCGGTGGCAATTAATATTATTTTCTTAAACAATTTCTACCTWTTCCGATTTCTTGCTTTTGTTATTRCGAGTATATCTTTTTGCATTGTCCAAAAAATATTACTCGTACTATATTGATCCTTTTGATTCTATTCAAGGTACTTCTATTTAGTATGTGAATGATGGTCTGAGACTGGGCAGGAAGAGAATGTCTTAGTCTAATTTCGTAATTCTATTGTTTTTCTACATAGTTTTTTTGTAGGAGCTTTATTTTTCCTTTTTTTATCTCTTTATTAAAAAGAAAGAGAGATGGTCTGAGACAAAAATCTCATGATCCTCCCGTTTGCATTTCAAATTCCTCAAAATGAATATTACCCAAAAATATTTGTCCAAAAATAATAAATTAAATAAAAAGAACAATACTATATACAGTATAGAGTAACAATTATATAATATCTTATTATTAATAAAAGATCAAATAATAAAAAAACACTAAATAACAAATATATTTTAAAAAATTATATCATTAGTAATTAAAAAAGATTCATTAAAATCAGAATAATAAATATCATATCTTATTATTAATACAAGATTAGATAAATAAAAACTACAAGATAACAACTACCRTAACAATTAACAACTACACTACCAGTGTCAATGCGAACGAGCACAAGAAGTGATTCTCCACGATCGGAAGATCCGTCCTATTCATCCCATATTTTTTTTCCTCGTTTAAACTTTGCAAATCGTTAAAAGTTCTTTTCATTAATCCTCCCGTTTGCATTTCAAATTCGTAGTTGAACAAATCCATAATTTAATTCCTCAAAATGAATATTACCCAAAAATATTTGTCCAGAAGTGCCCTTAACCTTGTCTGCGCCAGAACTTACTTTGTCCTTCTTAACTTCATACATTGTCTTGGTGGTTTCTAACACTGTCTACATTTTTAAATAACGATTGGAAGGTCGAGGGAAATTACAAGACCATTCAGTATTATGATGCAGATATGTATCAAAAGCTAAGAAAGATAATATGGGCGATATAAATGCTAACTTAGTCTGTAATTTGTAAGTGTTTTCCTTTGCACGTAAATCATTTACCGACTAATTATTTAAAGAAAAAAAGCAGCATTATTGATATATCCAGGAACTATAACTAAAGGCCAAATTAGTAATCAAACCATTAAGTCTCCTGTACTCCAAGAATATAAGCTAAATATCAACATACCCACAAAGGTACAATCAGTCATCTAACAAACAGTCAGATTACAATTAAGCAAACACTACAACCTAAATAACAACACCAATAAGCCCATTTACCGATACTCAAATAATTAGCAACAAAACAAATGGGTGTTTACTACAAACAGGATAATTACCAGGATTGGCCAATATATGGAACTGTTCAAATACATTAAATCAAAGATGGGATCAATAGGGAGTCAGGTTCATAGTCATGGTTATACAGATGGTTAAGCATAGGTTAAGCATAGGTTGGAAAACCAAAAAACAAGGTATCACAACAAAATCGGGACTGATAATGTGTTTTGTAACCCTCACGAAATCAAGTCAGATTAACTAGTGATTTTGTGCTCAAAATCTATTTAAGCCTTGAGGTTTATAGGGCTCACCAACCTAGATAATCAAGATCGATAATATGCTTTGGATGCCCAACAAAAAACTATGCATCAAGAGAATTAATACAACAAGTAAATTTCAGCTGACTGTGTAATCGACATAGCCAAACCCCAAAAAATCTTGTAATTGACTAATTCAAAAATTCGAAAAAATAAAAATAAACCTTCTGAGGTGAGTATGCAGGGAGGCGCTAGGAGGGAGTGCCGGAGGTGGAGGGGTATTGTTAGAGGGAGGCGAAGTTCTACGAGGGTAGAGCAATGGGTAGTCGCGTGATTTGAGTGTTTGAAGTTATGGGGGGATTTTGGTGAGAAGACTACGGCGAGGGGGAGGAAAAAGGACAAGAACGGCGCGGTCTGGAGGCAGATGCGGGCGAGAGGCGAAGGAGGAGATGGAGGCCGGTGTCGAAAGGGTTTTGGGGGTTTTGTGTGTGATATGAAATACGGACGAGGGGCGAGGGCAAGGAGAGTAAAGGACAATCCGAGCGGCGGCGAGGGGCGAGGGGGCGAGAGGCGTAGGGAACGGCCCGGGAGGGGTGGATGAGAGGTGAGGGGTTTTGGGGGTTTTGTCGTTGGAGTGAGAGGTGAGGGAAGTCCGGGTGATGACGAACGTTGAGGGTAGAAAGGAAGCCGCACGAGGTGAGGGAGAAAGGAACGGTGAGGGGTTGAAGGCTCGCCGGTGAAGGTAGGGTTGTGCGTGTAGAAGTGAGAGAACGAAGAGACAGGGGTTTGTGGTTTGAGGTTTTTGTTTTTGTTTTTGGGGGTTTGACTGTTACATAATTCCGACTTCTTTTATTTATTTTTTATTTTTTGAAACAAAAAAGGTTAGCGATCGTAATATGTTCGGTCGCTATAGAGTAA
>SNQN01002477.1:14955-28753 GCA_008642245.1 Bassia scoparia | reverse complement strand
CGGTTCCTAATCAAATTATAAATTGAATATCGTATAATTAGTAATTCTACGAACCTCGCTATTATTGAGTGTCGTGCACCAACACATGAGGTCCGTCACTTACATTAGCGATGTAGTTTGACTTGTCCTAAGTTAGTATTGATCGCATTGAAACAAATCGACATCGATGAATAACTGAGACGAGTGTCAATACGAAAGAGCACGAGAAGTGATTCTCCATGATCGGAAGATCTGTCCTATTCATACCATAATTTTATTCCTCGTTAAAACTTGCAACTCGTTAAACTTCTTTTCATTGATATATACCTTAACACAACAAGAAAAGCGTGCGCGGCGACCGACCTTAGCGACCGATTTTCGGTCGCTAACGTCGGTCGCGTTTTTTTCGTCGCAAAAAAAATTTAGCGACCGAAAATCGGTCGCTAAACGTTTAGCAACCGATTCTCGACCCGATTTTTTCATAGGAAAATCTAAAATTTGGGAGGTAAAAGGGATTAGCGACCGATTCAGTGTCGTTGCTAATTAGCGATTTCAGTCGCTATACCTTTTACCTCCAAAAATTTTGAGGGAAATCAGATTTAGCGACCGAATTTCGGTCGCTAAATTTGATCTCTCCAAAAAATTTAAAATTTTCTAGTATTACCAGAATTAACCATATCACCACTCATCTGAACTAAAATTTAATAAGAACTAAGAGAATTCAGAAAGAATTAAATCATGATAGAACAAGATCTAACCTCAACATACATAATCTTCTAAAACATCATATGATATCTTCTCTAAACTCTTTTAGCAGAGAGCCAGCCAGCTAGATCCTTTGAGAAACAATGCAGCTGTAAATACTTAAACAGCTCGGTCAAGGGAATACAGCAAGTGCCTTTGATGATGACACATCTAGATCAAGGCTAATGGCAGCGGCAGTCGTAGCAGAGGCTCTAGCATCTCTCTTGTTGGAGTAGGGTGACGTCTCCTACAAGCATATTATGTAGAAAAAAGGTAAGAGTTTATGATGAATATGAACGTTCAAACAAGTTTGAAATGAAAATTTATTTTATGAATACCGAGAAATACATACTTCCAAGAAATTGCAGCCCATAAACAAGGTCTAAAATAGAAACAAAACAGCAGCAAAACTTCCAACAAATTGCAGCAAAAACTATATAGATATACAAACCTTATCAGTTGATAAATTCTTTAGTACATAAGGGCTCATCATATAGAATTGCAGTTGAACATCATCAGCTACATATGGCTCCCAGTTCAACATATATGGTATGAACATAAACCTAAAAAATTAAGAAAACAATTAGTCTCTCATTGCATGCACAGGGCCTCATGAATACAGGCTCAAGTTGGGAAACCTTTCCATCTTGAAAATAAAATGCACTACAACAAAACCCTTGCTTTCTCGACACTTTTATCTCGACACTTTTCAAAGTGTCGAACTACCCTGTTATCTTTCAGTCTCGACATATTAAGCTACAATTTTAAGTGTCGGGATTTTTTACTAACCTATATTATCATTATATACCCTACTTAATTATAATTACATTATTTACAAGTTAGTAAAATAACGATTTTAATAAAAACATATACAATATTCATGCATATACCTGCACCGTATGTTATATAGTGTACACCTTTCACAAAATTAAAAAAAAAAAAAAACAAAAAAACACACCAATCCCAAAACATGCAAATTAATTAAAGGCTTGTCCCACAAATATCCTTTTCGATTTCTCCCCTTCCAGCTTAGCTTCCACCACCGTATGGATCGATGATCAGCTCGCGTCGTTCTCTCTTTCTTCTCTGACTCGATCATGATAATCTTCATCATCAATCAATCAAAAAAAAAATATACTATGCATATTCTTGTAATAGCAGCTCACTACTCGATCAATTGCTTAGCCTTAATCTCAAATTTAGGGTTTAATTCGTCTACAAATTAAATTTCAATTTCCTCTTGATTATTTTGTAGCGGAAAATCGAATCAAAAATCGAAAGACATTGCTATACCGCTATTTATTTTTCCCTCCAACGAATAAATCCCTTAGCGACCAAAATATCGGTCGCTAATAGGGTTTTAGCGACCGACTGTTCGGTCGCTAAATTGTTGCGACCGAAATTCGGTCGCTAAAAGCAGTCGCCCGAAGACAAATTTCTAGTTGTGTAATTTTATTTCTCATTAAAAATAATATGATGCTTTTGCTCTAAAAATAATATAGACAAAGMTTTGAGTTTCTCTTAATTGTCCAGAAGTACCCATAACCTTATCTAGGCGAGATTTTACTTTGTCCTGCTTAACTTCGTACAATGTTTCGGTGGTTTCTAACACTGTCTATATTTTTAAACAAYGATTGGAAGGTCGACGATTCCCTAATTAAACTTATACAATACGTAACAATCCAGTTCGAAATCATCTTCTCCCGAAGACGAACTAAAAGTTACATTATGAAATCTGACTCGATCTACCCATCTTCAATACAATTGTCTCCTCATTTTCCTTATAAGTGTATCGTTTGTAAAAGTCTTGTAACGAAATTAAACTTTAGTATGAGTACTTTTAGTCCAAAATTCACATTTAAAATCTCATGGAAAGACACGTAATAGTATGGATAAATTGAAATGAAGATGTTAATCTTTTTATAAAAATAATATGATGTTTTTGCTCTATTCATGGCAAAGTATAGTACACAAAGGCAACCTATAACTTATATTAACACTGTGATATGTAATATGCATAATAAATTGTCATTTCCATGTCAAACATAAGTATTGGAGTACAAATAATGTTTGATAGTTGATTTGCATACGATAGACACAATTTCCTTCGACCCRTTCTTTGAATATCAATATTATTCAATAAAAAAATCTAAACTTTCAATGAAATTAAGCAAAAATGAAATAAAAATCATCCCTTGCCAGTTGAATCTATGGGGTGAGGAGCGGAGCCTTCACCTATTAGGCTATTATTCAATACGATAGACACAGAATTGGCGCGAGGAGCGAAGCCTTCACCTAGTGCACCTCCTGTACAAGCCTGGTTGTAAATACTATCCGAGTTGCATTACTACCACCTGGTCTAGTGCAGCCATGGCATCCTTGATGGGCTTGGGTAACCAAGCAAATTCCAAGTGTAAGCTTGTAGAGTAAAAGGAACACAGTATATTATAGAGAAAATGTCAACTAAATCTAAGGAGGGGATATTTACACAACTGGTTTAATCTCTTTGGATGTGTTTTATCATTCTAGCTCTCTTCAAGTTACTAGTGTTGCAATCCGCGCGCGGATGTCGCGGGTGCGTCGGACGGTTAGTGACAGATGGATGGTGATGAAGCAGTTAGAATAATATGTTATAGTACATATAATAAGTAGTATAAAATGTATTAATGAACAGAAACAAAACTCTATTGTGCACTTAATTGAAAGCCAATTAATTCTGATTTTTGTCCTGTTGGTTTAAGTGTACCCGTTGAATTACGCAAAATACTTGCACATCCAAAGCTGAAATAAGCTTTAAATCCTTAAGCCTCTGCAGAGAATAAACCCAAAAAGTAGCTATATACTATTCACTTTAAGTGATAACTACTGGTAATGGCTGGAAACATGAACATCTATCTGTTACAGGTTCTTCCAGCTCGGGTGTCACAGATATAGGGAGATCAATGCCACACGTATTTCACATTCTGTAAAAAAAAATTAAATTAAATGTCTTGCATAACCACATAATGAATGCAATTAATAGAAGCCTTGTATCTTGATATCTTTACTTTGCATGAATTCATTCAACAGATAGAATTCCACTTCTTTCATTTAGTTTTAATAAACTTCTATGAAATTATTCAATGAAAATTCCAATAAATAAGTCACCAAGTTCTAAAATTATCAACCAAACATGACCAAAGATTCTTCATTGAATGCTTTAAGATCCAACTAACACATTTTAAAAGAAAATGCTGGATACAGAATCTATATCTGTATTAGCTAGATATGAAAAATACTAAGTTGTTCATGCATTAGGTTAACTTAAACATAATAATATGACCAGGGAAAAAGGATACTTCCTCCGGACTTTAGTATCTTTCAAATTGAACGTACACAGGAATGCTTCAAGGAGTTGTGCACAAATTAGGTTGCGTATAATGTGACAGCAAGCAAGATACCAGTATTCCTTCACAGTCCGCAGCAATATTTTGTATCCTAAACTTCTTTATCAAAAAATGCATGAAGTAAAAATTACAATACATATAAACTCCAATATCGAACTCTGAAATTGTTAATGGTCTTTGTGTGTGTGGGCATGCGCATGAGCCTATAAAACTTATATTGCTAATTATAAAAGATTGCATTTCCAACTTACTATTCTCCTCGCGCGGCTAGTTGTCACACATACACACATAATCTCCTGTAATACACAATAATATGACATGTCAATAAGCAGTCAAGTTACAATGGCTATTGCCGTATAGTCTTACATTATAACCTTCAGCAAAGTATTGAATATAAGTTGACATGCAATGTGCTTTGTCATAAAAGCAGTCCACACACACTTTCACTCAACTTGCCTGCATAGGTGTGATGATCTAATGGCTGCAGTCCTGATGATGGTTAGTGACGGGAAGTGACAGATGTGGTGTTTGGCTAACGGTGGGGTGACTTATCCATGATACTTAATTAAATCTATGTACTTCAATTAACCACCATTGAATCCAAATGATTGACAGGAAAAGCAATTCTGGTTATATGCCCAAACCAATCACATACGATTAATAATCTAGGACAAAGTATGTGTTTTGTCATATGCAATTTTGTCCTTGGCGGTCTATTATGGCTAAAAATTGATTTTATGTTTGAGTTATGTAAGTGAATTAATAGCAGACTAGCAGTAGAGCTGTTAATCAGTGGTCTTTAAAAATTTGCAATGAGATTTGAAACCAACTCATATTGAATGTCTACACCAAACGGTAACTCTGGGTAGGCTCATTTTATCTCTTGAAACTTTGATGTGCATCATCATCATCTTGGTCTTTTGCTTATTTGGGTGCATGTCTACATTGAAAGGACAAGATAATTCTTCTAAAATACAAATTTGATTCAAAATTCCCAATAAAACAAATGATCATTTCCATTAAACAAAAAATAGAATGAAAATCCAGCATATATGCATAGCCTACCAAGCTAGATGAAATGAATGAGCTGAATTGCTAGTCTCAATAGCAGTTATATGGATCCACTTCTAATATTCTATTAATAGTCTACAAACAATTAAAAAAAACCCAAAAAGGAAATTAGTGCAATTAGCACAACAAGAAAACCTCAATATTAACAAAGTTGTAAATGTATTATAATGAGATGATATAACAATAAAAACGCATAACCATATCAGCAAAAACAACAATAAATAGCTAATATCATACAATGATTTTAGTGATATAGTAGAAGCAATTGTCAGCCACATACGGGCTTGGAATAGAGAAAGGAAGTCCAATTAAAGGGAAATTCTTGTTGCTACTCATCGTTGTTGTTGTTTTCGTCGAACAATTGTCATCTCACATCATTTGGCCAGCTGTAGTGCATCTCTAGTTCGTACACTTTGTATCAATTGTAATCATCTTTGGGCAGCTCTTACAACCTGTGCTTTTAATGGGAGGATTTTTTGTGAATCCAAGATAAGTAATTTCACATAAAAATTGAAATGTTAGTTATATATGCAACAAGTTACTACACTAGTAACGACTCACTCATTATGCCAGTTGAACGACGCACTCAATTATGTCAGTTTTAATTGTACATTCTACTATACAATTAATTGCATGTCTGAATGACTCTCATTATTAGTTCATTACGCTAGTTAAGCAAAAATATCCAAGCCAATTTCTCAGATTCTAAGTAACAAAAGGTTTTCTCTATATGATAAACAACCATAAGCATCAGCTTGTAATTCATCAGTTTAACTTCTAGGACCCAAATGTCGAGAATTTATGAAAAGGAATAGCTAATTTCATAGTACAATTTTATAAAATGGAATTTACGAACCACTGAAGTGATGAGTGTCATAGATTTACCTGTACTCTATGCGCATGGCACGAACACTGAAGTGATACAACAAGCATTGAAGCTGAATCAAAACTTCTAGAGCTGCAATTTCTTCTCTCTGGGTACTTTGGCAAGCCCTTGACACAACCCCATGATTCTGAATTCTGTCGATGCCTGCATTCTGATCATTAAAATTATAAGTATGAAGATAGACTGTCGAATTGGTTTCTACATTAGGCATACTTTTGAGTAAGATGGCTTTGAAATAGAGGATGTCTTCATGCTCTGGTCGAGAACTTAGGGCTCTGGAATTCTTGCTCAGACAGCATGTACTTCCTGCGAGTCATTGGTTTGGATTCTCCACTTTGCACAACCAAATATGAGAGATTCATTAATACTCTCTCAAGCTCAGATACTCGAGTTTCAAAGAAACTATCCCACTATGATGAATTGCCATAACCTCTGCAAAACAAAAGAAAATCAGCTTTTTTTTAACAAGTAAATCAGCTTTATTCTTGAATATTAATGCAAAAGGTATAAATACTTACATCAGTAAAATTCCTTGACATCCGATCTTTGTTGCCTAATTCTACATACTCCTATTTCATATACAATTAGTCGATTACTATATTAAACACCACAAAACTCTTTTTTTTTTTTTTTGGTTGATGTGATGAATTAGAAGGTGGAACACGTTATGAAATACTCTCCAAGTCTCAACAACAAAATGTATAAAAACACCTTATTGGGTACTTCAAAGATGATCCTTGAAGTTAAAAGTTAAACTTAACTTTTTATATCAAATTATTYCARCATTCCAGACTATGRATYAAATTTACAATGTTGTGTTTGCTTAATTTATTTTTGTGTAGATTTTTCATTTTTTCCAATGTGATCCAAATTTTAACTCAATTGATGCCTCATACTCCGAACTTAACAAACGACCCCAAAGCTTGATTCACATTAAGTAATCTCTTTAACTACAACGAGGTTTATTAAGCTAACCAATAATTGCCATCAATACTACTAAGCTCACAATCACCAACTCCACAATACCAAATAAGTCACATTAAAAATCAATGATTGACCTTGAAAAACAATTAACTCTTTAAACTCATGAATTTAAGCTTCAAGAATCAGAACCTTAACATAAATTTTGAAGGGGTCTGATGACATGAATTCAACAAACCACTAATTGAAGAATTTCATAAAAAATCAATCTTTATGAGCTTAAAAACCCTAAATTTTCAAAAAACAACTCCAAAAAATTTCCAAATTGAACCMWAAGTCAACAACAAATACCCAACAAATATCATAAAACCCTAATTTTTCAAAAAACTAACTCCAAAAATTTTCCAAATTAAACCCTAAGTCATAAAATTCAATCGAACAAAAAACATTTATATTTCAATCGAACAAATTAAAACCCCAGTCACGAAATCCACATTATTCAACAAAAAAAATCAAGTCCATAAAATTACATACTTAGAGAGTTAAAATTAAGCAAATGAACCACTTACCGAATCTTCTTCGTCCGACGAACTGTGTGCCATTTCTTCAAACCGAAGTTGTTGTCTTGAACTAGATTAAATTTCCCACTCGTCAATGGTAGTCAATGGAATGAAGATTTTGAATTTTTTCAGGAAGGGAGGACARAGAAGGTGCAGAAGTGTTTTTTGGGAGGAGAGAGAAGGTGCAAAAATGTTTCTTGTTGAAATGTTGAAACTTGTTTGACCCCGTAAYCCCGTTATGTGCATAACAGCCKCACGTGACTTCTTCAATCCTTTCCCACTGGCGAAATGACCAAACTACCCTGCGCTTTACTCCTAGCTGCGCTAGGTTTATCAACTCTCGTAGGAGTACATGCTCCCCTCCTAATTCCTACCCAATATCAAAACCCTACTTCACGCTACCACCCACTCTTGTATGCTCACCCACAGCGATCTCTCACAGACTGGCGCTGCTGCCGGCGTTTCACTCCTGTTGCCGCCGTTTTGCTAGTACTGTTGTCGTAGTTTCGCTGCTACATGTTGCTCACTGCTACTGTTGTTCGCGCTGCTGTTGTTGGTTTCGCTGCTACAGATGGTTCACTGCTGATGTTGCCCACCTACGCTGCCACCTGCCCACCTGCTGTTGACCGTCGTTACTGCCGCCTCCGGCCACCTAAACAACCACCGGCGTTGCTGCACAAAACCCTAAATTTTAGGGTTATTTTGTTGCTGCTACTGTTGGTAAGCATCCCTAATTTGGTTACTTTTAATAGGAAAATTTATGTCGGATTTGTGTGTTAATTATGTGTTCTTGTTGTTGTTATTGGGTTTTTGGAATTTAGGCTCCGTTTGTTTTGAAGGAAAACAATTTTCATGGAAAATCATTTTCTAGGAAAAAAGTTTATCCTTTGTTTTGTTTGGTTAGAGGAAAATCATGACAGAAATGAAAATTAATGAAATGAAGGAAGGGTGGGGATAACTAAGGGAGATGTAAGGAGTGGAAGGAAATTGTGAATTCTTCTCTTCAAAGAAAATGATTTTCCTTTCCAAAGTGATTCTAAATCTTTCTACCCTTTCAGGACATCAAGATTCACCATTCAAAACAAAGGAACAACCGGAATTCTTTTCCGGGAAATGTTTTCCGCAAAACAAACGGAGCTAGTATGCTATTTGTACTGTGAATATGTTCTGTAACTCAATTGATTTGTTCTATTAATTTCCATTTAATTCCTAAGTGTGTAAAGAAGAATGGTATTAGTCCATAGTCTTGTTCTTTTTCGATTTCTATTAGAGATTTGATTGATGATATAGATTGTCTTGGTATTTTTGTGACCGCTTATGGTGAAATTAAATCGTTTAAGTCAAGGTGCAAATGTTTCGTCCACCTTCCTTCACTTTAGTATTTCAATCTCCTTTTGTCTGATTTTTGTATTCTTACTGATAGTTATTTATCTGTTATTTAAGAAACTAAGCAATATGTTGTTTTTTGGGTGTACTCAAAGTCTTCGGCCAACGTTTGTGGCTGAGACTTGTTATCGAGGAAGGGGTGAAATGTTGCATTGTCTTCTTTGACGGGAATAAAACGGGTAATCTTCTTAAACTTTTTTGAAAATTTAGGGAATTTAAGTAGAATTGTTTTCAGGTTTTCAAATTTTTTAGTTTCTTGCTGTGATAATAAATGTGGTTCAAATAATCGTTTAATTGTGATCATATAGAGCTGAAAGAGAGTTTAGCAATCAATATTAGATTAGTATATTCATGAAGAATGTATGCTTTTGAATTCCCGAGTCCGATCACAGTCTTAGCTTTGGTTAATATACTGTGGGTTCGCCCGACCTATAGCAAGGGGGTGAATCAGTTCAGTGTCATGGAGTTGAGTCCATGGAATCCGCATGGTGAATGCGTTGGGTGGGTTCATCGATTGAGGGGATCGGCACTTTCGGTGCCAAATATGTCTAGATATAGGTTTATCGGACGACCGGAGACATTGGTGCCCAATTTATGCCCACGTCCAATTCAGTACAAGCGTGGGTTCGGGGACATGGTACAATCGATTGCTACCCATTCGCCGCAGTAGCGCTCTATTCGGTCCATTGTAGTTCCAATAAATATAAATTGAATTAAAAAGCCTATTGATTTGACTTTGAAAGTGGCATTGATGACTAGGATGGTATGCTATTTATAACCAAACCAAGACTTAAATGGATAAGGGATCGATATGATTGTTAGTCTGTTAATAGGTGCTTAGGAGAAACCGGTCGTTCCATGATTATCTGACTTATAATATGTGACAAAGACGTATTGAAATGTCCTTTGTTTAAGCAATATATATCAAGTGTGATAGAAGATATATAGCATAAGACATGAAAAAGAGTTAGTAAGGCATAATATATGGTTGTGTGTCCTCCTCCTTTTCATTGCAAACAATCAATTGTTGAAAACAAAAACTCAAAGGAGTCCGCTTTCGATTGATTGGCTAATTGAGACAAACAACGTTAGTTAATGACAATAACAATATATATAATGAAGCAAAACATGGAAACAGATGTAATAGAAAAATCTACATATTTAATAAACATTAACAGTGCTTCTACATTGTTTAGTGCAACACTCAAATAATGGTAGTCAAATAAAGTGACAACAAGATTTAAAAAGAGTGAAAGAAGTTTTGGTGAGTATCTCAATTTATTAACCCTTATTCGCTTGTTGATCTCGATCAGAATCGAGCTTGAATTGAAAACGATGTGTTTTGAGGTTTGAGAAGTGTATAATGTATGTTCTGGCTGTTGTGAAGGTGTATTGAAAGCGTGTCAGTGAAGGTTTCAAGTCGGAATTGTGCCGTGTCCGACTGAGCAAGGCAGGGGAGTATTTTAGGACGGGGAAAAGATGAGGCAAATCAACCCTGCGTATATACCGCTGGATGAGGTAATAGCTCATTGGGCGTAATACGGCTCATCCCAGCGTATATCCTTCTCCTTTTCCATGAGTTTTTGGCAAAACGGTGTGTATATTTGAGCTAATACGCAGCTTTGGAGCGATATACGGCCTGATGAGCGTTATACTGCATCACTGGTATAGCCTAATGACTTCGTCTATATTTTCAAAACCTCGATATATTTTTATTTCTCCGTTTTATCGCGTGAAATTTCTTGATTCGAACCACCTAACTCCTTGCTTCAAGCAAGGAGTTTAGAATGTTTCAGAAGGTTCCACGTATTCGGAGTATTTTCTAATTATCACTGTATTCTTGGTCGATTCTGCCGTATTTAAAACATTGCAAATTCATGAGAAAAATCAGAAAGATAGAAAAAATAATTTAAAAATATCTGGCGGATTCAGAAATGTGACGCACTGATGGAAAAACAAAAAGCACGAGAATCGCAGCGTGATGTTTGAAACCTGTGAGTTTTCGGAAACCGAAAGAATATATGTTTGCCCTTGTAAGTGACCTCTGCTCATAATTCTGAGTCAGACTCAGTATTTCAACTTCGGAGTTCAAAGGCACTTTTTTATGAGTCGAACAACGCGAGACCGTATGTTTTTATCAGGATTATCATTTGGGAGACACTATTCAGGTGTCTACAAATACCGAGGTAAGATTGTTGTTATATGACAAATAGCTTATATTTAAGTTGATATAGTGACCTACTATGATGAATGTTTTTGTTTCTTGTCATCGAAAGGCGCTATTGTTGAAATTGATTGAAATGTTTGGTTAGCATTTATTGGTCAAATCTTTAAGAGGTTACTATATATTTGCAGTTACAGACAAGTGGGTCGGACTGCCTACACTGTATGGTCGGTATCATCAAATTATTAGAACTATTGTAAACCATATTAACTTCTTTTGCATCTACGATGGCCTTCAAAGTATACAATCTTGAAGGTTTAAGCCCTACATTTCCAGTGAATTCAGAAGTACAATTATTGAACCCTGATGCAAACTATTCAAGTAAACATTATCTACTACAAAGACACGAAATATTGTGATTATGTGATAGTATTTGTATGAAATTTTCTATTTAAAGGTATCACTATATATCTCAAGTTATTCAGAATAGCTAATTAGTGAAAAAGGTTGCAAAGGAAGTTAGCAAGCTGAAGCAATGCAATTAATGTTACGTAGAGTGTTGTTATGATCGGATTTTGCTGCTTGTTTGATCATTTGAAACCAATTACTTTAATTTTTTTTTCCTTCTTGATAAACAACTAGAAACAACTCCTCAGCTTTCGTGGGTTTTTTAGCTAGAATAGAAGCCAAAAGAATATGCGAGAGAGCGGAATTTGAGCAAAGCCTGAGGAAGCCTGCGCAAGTATCAGGGTATAATCTATAATGGGGTTTATATTTTTGATGTTTATAATATTTCGATACTCAACAACACTCTTCGCTTCTAATGGTTTATTTTTGATGTTTTTATAAATATGGTGAGTTTTTCTTTAGATTTATGGGTGATTTTTGGCATTTTTTATTTGTTCTCCATTTTGTGGGGTCTTTTTATTCGAATGTATATGTGTACAATTATCTAACTTGGTAAAGATATGAAGTATGAGTAATGAAAAGATCTCTGTCGACGTTAGCATTGTGATGAGGAGAATTGATTTGTACAAACAAAGGTAGTTTAGTAAGTCGTTAAATACTAGGAAAATTTAAGAAAGTTTAGTTACTCAAATAAATTAGAAGACCAGTTAGAATAATGATACCAATAATGCTAATGAACAATTTCTCACGTCTTCGGATCTCCAGTTCTTAATTTGGAGAAAGGTTGCTTTGAGTCAAATACATGCCTTTCTGCCTTGGTTGCATTATCTGAAGTTAAAGAACTAAGTCAAAAGTTGCAGTTGGATGATAAGGTTTTCTTTCATCTGTAATCTAAATTTATCTTTTAGTCCAGTTATCTTATCATTTCTAGGTTATTAATTTGTAACAGCTGTATAACATACATACCTTATGATTCATAATTTCTTGTTGTTCATGTGAGTCAACTTTAGTATTTTAGTATGAGAATAATTTTAAAAATTTCAAAGTTATTTTTAGTTGAAAACATGAACACACTAACTTTTCTATGATTGGTGGAAGATGATAATAGTTGCKTATTGTAATTGGTTGTTAATTGAAATTAATTTAGCTGTTAATTTCATAACAAACAGTTGAACTTTATCTTAGGTAATAGAATTTTATGAATTGGGTGGTATACCAACTGTATTTTTTTGTTCTTTCCACAATCCCTTGTATGATGAAWTCATTAATGTATCTTGATCTTGGACAACTTGATGTAGCAATATGAAGCTTCTTGATCAACACTATATGTATTGGGTTGTGGTAGTTTTGTATTTCCTTATTTTGATTAAGTTATATATTTTATATGCTATTTAATCAAATGAGGTACATTGTGTAGGATGAATACAAGAAGAAACTAGTTGAGTACACTGACAAAGGAGTTACAAAAGCTCCCGATGAAGTCTTTTTGGAAGTTGTTGATAGTCGCAAGAATGGTAAAGTCTATGAGTTGAAGATCCCATTTTTTTGTATATGAGATAGAGCTCAAATTGTAATTGAAAAGCTAATAATTTGATTAGCTAGAGAGCTCATATTGTAGATGTAGAACTTCCAACTTAGTTTGTTATCATTAGAATACAATGAGTAAAATTTGAGCTCATTTGTATGAATTATGAGAAACAATTCATGTTCTCGTTTATATTAATCAATAGGTAGTTTTTTTAATATTATATTGTGGTTCTTATATTTGAAAGCAAGTCTCAACAGGTTTTTTTATAGTCTCCATTTTATATTATCTCAGTCGCTAAAAATAGCGACCACAATATTAGTCTCTTAATCGATATGTTAGTCGCYAAATAGCGACCGTCGTGYTAGTCACTACCACTGAAAAGTTAGTCGCAAAATAGCGACCACTTAATTAGTCGCAACCAAAAAGTTAGTCGCTATATAGAGACAAGCCGACAACTATAATAGTCTAAAAAAAAGTAGTCGCTAAATTGCATTTAACCTATTAGTCTCTAAAATAAAAAAGTAGTCGCTAAATTGCAACCAACGTGTTAGTCTCTACARTAAAATGTGGTCGCTAAATTGCRACTAACCTRTTAGTCGCTAAATGTAAAAGTTGGTCGCTAAATTACGACTAACCTGTCAGTCGCTTAGTAGTTGCAAACAGCGACCACACCATATTTCAGTCGCTATTTTCAAAATTGAGACCAAGGTTTAGCGACCACCGAAAAATTGGTTTCCGGCGATCGCTTAGCCTAAATAGCAACCG
>SNQN01002477.1:0-11496 GCA_008642245.1 Bassia scoparia | reverse complement strand
AGAAAATAGGGGACCTATCCAACGCCCTCCATCGCCCTTTAGCATGACATGAATGCACAATGGAAAAAGTGGATGTATATGTTGATGATATATCATAAAAGCAAAGACAAGAAGTACCATGACACCGTCCTAAGAAATTAATTTGAAAGACTTTAAAGGTTCAAGGACTCAATCCTTAGAAATGCGCATTTGCAATGACCTTGGAACACTCCTTGGTTCGTTAATCAGCAATAGAGGTATTGAACTTGATCTTCAAAAATCCAAGCAATAATGGGTCTCGCAAACCACCGTATAATGAAAAGGAGATTTGCGGATTCTTTTAGGTGTCCTCCAATACATTAGCGATTTATACCCAAACCGTTATGGTCTAGGACGATGGATTGCAACGGCCTTCGATAATAAGCGGATATCTTTCCAATCTTCTCTTGTCATATGACCACTCTGTTGTGCGGTTTGGCCCCTAACGGCTTTATCTCACGGTCACACAAACTGCTGCAAGAGCTATGCCTAGCCAAGAGGTCGACGGCAAAGACAATGCAATTTATTACTTGAGGCAAGAAATTTCTAGCATATGAACCGTGATATTCAAGACTGAAAATGCAATTTAATTACTTGAGCAACACCCTTTTCCGGAATACATCATTTTTTCCCCGAGGCTAGTGCTTTGCTGACGGAAATCTCTAGAGGTTAGTGCTTACGAAAGAGATTCATTTACATCATTCTCTTCCTAGAGACTAGTGCTTGCTGACAGGGAAACCTGTGAAGTTAAGTGATATACTGAAGGAGATTCAAAGAAATATCATCTGCGCCTTAGGCTAGTGCTTGCCGAAGGGAGAATTCGGAGATTATGTTTTAAGTGAAGGATTCTTAAACAAACATCAATTTTGTGCCCATTAGGCTAGTGCCTTGCCGAGGGGAGACATCCGGAGGTTCGTGCTTACCGAAGGATTTTCACAAAAAGCTCATTGGCGCCCTAAGCTAGTGCTTGCGTGAAGGGAGCCATCCGGAGGTTAATGCTTAGATTATTCACACATCATGCACCACACACACCATCACAATCACATCCCCAACGTTAGTGCTTACTGAGGGGAAACCTCTAGAGGTTAATGGTTACCGAAAGACATTCATCACATCTTACAAGATCGCCCAAGGATCTAGGCGCTTTCAAGGGACCCAGCCACTGGGACGTGGTAGAAGTAAAACTATCGTTTGTTTTGCAAGTAGCCCATGAAAGCTATAACTTTTGAGATCGAGAACGTCTTGGAGTTATCCTTGTCCCGAATTCGATATACTTTGAATTTCGTCTTACGAGAACAAATTCTCTGCAGACTTAGTCAAGTGGGGGCTTCTATACGAACCGTAAAATGTCTCCCCAGATTTGAATTGCCGGATGAAGAAAGTAACGATATATAGAAATAGTTTTGATTTCGGAAGTTTGGACGAAATCCATAAACCATCTTCATTTAAACACATCCTTATGCACAAGTTGAGGGTAAAGTTGAATTGAAAAACGTATGCCGAGAGCCTCAATAATGGTGGAAAATATTGATTTTAATTATTTTTCCTATATTTAGGGGGCATTTTACTTAATAAAAACGACTTTTTAGACATATTTCTAAGGTTTTTTCTAAGATTTTTCATTCATCATCTTTAGGCTCTCATTTTTGGAATTTCAATAATCTCATTGAAATCATTTTTTTGAGTTTTCCTATGATTTTTTACAAGTTTGCGAAATGACTTTTTCGAAAATAAAATAATTTAAGAATTTGTAGTAAATTCAGAAAATTTGGGATTTATATATTCGGAATATGCTTAGAAGATTATTATTTTTTCCAAAAGTGGATAAAGGTTAATTGGATAGTAGATTAGATGGCAAAAACAAGGATTAATTTCCTGAACGAAGGTAGAATAGAATAAATAAGCACAGATCGTGACAGTGTTATCCACGTGGAGGCCACGTCAGCCGGAGGCACGTCAGCCAACTTGTATATAACGGTGTGGTTACTAAACCGATATATGGAATGTCACTACTGTATATACGGTTCCTTGGACCGTAAATATATGGTTATATCCGTATCGTCATATCTTCTTTTTTCCACCCATCTTTCCCCATACGCCTTATAAATCACAATGGCTCTCGGGTGCTCAACAAAAAATCAACGAATTCTCAATTTTGTGTTTAAGGCATTCAAAACTCTCAAAATTCCTCTCAGAAATCACTCATACAAATCTAAGGGTTCTCAATCTGTCGTATCTTCGGAGTCGTTCTTTGCGAATAAAGAAACAAATTCTGAGGCTATTCTATTCAATTCTTCCTTAAATTTTTATTATTGTTTTTTATTAACATTATAATTAGCCTATTGAATTTCAAATCATGTAAATTCGATCAGTTTTTAATCGTGTTTTTCGCTGTTATGCAATTGTTTTAAATCGTAATTGTCAATTCTAAACAATCTTCTTTTGTTGTATAGGCGATTCAAGTCGAAGCAAAGTTTTTGATAAACTAACCTTTTTTTTTCTTATGAGTGTATAGCGAGAGTAAGGTAAGTTTGATCTTGAATAGTTGGAGTGTTCTATTATTGCATACTAACCATCATCCTATATGTATGTTGATATTGTTTATGCATGAAATCACTTTTTTTATTACTTTAAAACAAGACCTGAAATTGTTGAATGTACATTAAATTTTAAGATTAATCATGGACAAATTGAATTTAAGCACTTATTAATTTGATTAATTTGAAGTGAATACAATACTTAGGGCTAGGTGTGGTTTTTTTCATTTAGAAAATCATACTTTTAATAGATTCCTAAGGTTTGAGCACTTCTAATGATAAATTGCTAAAGTTGTTGTGTATTCAAATGAATTTAATCGAAATGGAATTACATGAGATCGAAGTAGAGGCTGCTACAAGATGCGGCGATTGGATCAAAGATTCTTCCGTAGCCATGCTCTCCGAATCGCACGACTTGGTTAATGGATCAGACCGCGGGCATTAAATTGGCCCAATGTTCGGGCGTCCGTGATTAACGCTATCATAGGCAAGGTCATGATTTCCCACTCGACAACACTACCCAATGCACTCACGTACGAGATTCCATGGCTTAGCCCCACCGAACAAAATTGAACGTAGTAAAGGCCCAATAAAGGGTCATCGCCTACATTTGGAATATCAAATTAGTGACATCTCTTTTTCTTTTCTTTTTATGCATGTCGTTTCCATGCCTATATCTCTCTATTACTAATTATTAAAAACAGGACATGCTAGTGTTAGAATTGACACATGTCAAATTCCAATGAGAACTTTTTACCTCCAAAAATAGATTAGTGATGTCCATTCCTTTTCAATATATTGTTTCTCAATCCTCCAAAGAGTACTACTCCCTCTGTCAAGAAAAGATTGTTACGTTTGGAATATTAAGTAGAAGGAGAGGAAAACTTTGACTATGAAAAATTTCATGAAATATATCAGTGTAAACGTGTGCCTTCATTCGGGCCTACGTCCTTATCAATTTTGATTGTGGACTTGGCACCAGATCCCGCACGTGAGTGCGTTGGGGCTGTGGTTGTTTGTTAGAGGGAAGCGCACCGTGCCTATACAGGTTAATGCACGAATGTCCGAAACATTGGTGTCACAACAATGGCACTCATTGTTTTGGTCTGGTAACCAGAGTGTGGGTTTCGGGACATGGTACACCGATAAGATCTTTGACCCAATCGCCGATGTAGCGCCTCTACTATCCCTCATTGTCAAGTTTAGCATATCATAATAAATTGTATTCAAGAGCCTATCGATTTTTCCTAAAAGCGCACTAAATAATATTACTACAAGATTGATTCCTATTATACATGCAATCGTACTATCCTAACAATTTGACCACTTCAATTAATCCAAATTAATATGGTGCTAAAATCAATTTGGTCATAATTATCTGAATTAATGTGATTCAAGGCAAATTTTGGTCTTGTTAAGCGATCGACAGAGTCAGCAACGCAAAGATCAGAGTAATTATGTAAAAATGAATCAATATATATGAATTTTACTCACCTTGTATGTTGCTACATCAACAAAAGTAAAAAACAAAGAGGTTAGTGTATCAAATGCTTACGATACGCAGGATACAATCAATTTAATATGGCCGAGGAAGATATAGAAAAAACAACCTTTATTACTCCATAGGGAACATTTTGCTACATTGTTATGCCTTTCGGTCTAAAGAAAATAGGGGCCACCTATCAACGCCCTGCCATCGCCCTTTAGCATGACATGATGCACAAGGAAGTGGATGTATATGTTGATGATATGATCATAAAAGCCAAAGAACAAGAGTACCATGACACCGTCCTAAGAAAATTATTTGAAAGACTTTAAAGGTTCTAAGAGACTCAATCCATAGAAATGCGCATTTGCAATGACCTCTGGAACACTCCTTGGTTACGTTATCAGCAATAGAGGTATTGAAATTGATCCTTCAAAAATCCAAGCAATAATGTCTCGCAAACCACCGTATAATGAAAAGGAGATTTGCGGATTCTTAGGTCGTCTCCAATACATTAGTCGATTTATACCCAAACTCGTTATGGTCTAGGACGATGATTGCYAACGGCCTTCGATAAAGTAAAGGGATATCTTTCCAATCCTCCTGTCATATKACCACCTGTTGTGGGTTTGCCTCTACGGCTTTATCTCACGGTCACACAAACTGCTGCAAGAGCTATGCTAGCTCAAGAGGTCGAAGGCAAAGAAAATGCAATTTATTACTTGAGCAAGAAATTTCTAGAATATGAAACGTGATATTCAAGCACTGAAAATGCAATTTATTACTTGAGCAACACCTTTCCGGAATACATCATTTTTTCCCCGAGGCTAGTGCTTGCTGACGGGAAATCTCTAGAGGTTAGTGCTTACCGAAAGAGATTCATTTACATCATTTCTTCCTAGAGACTAGTGCTTGCTGAAGGGAAACCTCTGGAAGTTAGTGATTACTGAAGGAGATTCAAGAAATATCATCTGCGCCCTTAGGCTAGTGCTTGCCGAAGGGAGACATTCGGAGATTAATGTTTACTGAAGGATCCTTACAAACATCATTTGTGCCCTTAGGCTAGTGCTTGCCGAGGGGAGACATCCGGAGGTTAGTGCTTACCGAAGGATTTTCACAAAAAATCATTGGCGCCCCTAAGCTAGTGCTTGCTGAAGGGAGACATCCGGAGGTTAATGCTTAGATATTCACACACACACACACACACACACACACCAATCACATCCCCAACGTTAGTGCTTACTGAGGGGAAACCTCTAGAGGTTAATGGTTACCGAAAGACATTCATACATCTACAACATCGCCCAAGGATCTAGGCGCTTTCAAGGGAACACAGCCACATGGGACGTGGTAGCAGGTAAAACTAATCGTTTGTTTTGCAAGTACCAGTGAAAAGCATAACTTGAGATCGTAGAACGTCTTGAGTTATCCTTTGTCCCGAATTCGATATACTTTGACTTTCGTCTTACGAGAACAAATTCTCTGCAGAGACTTAGTCAAAGTGGGGGCTTCTATAGACACCTTAAAAGATCTCCCAGATTGAATTGCCGCGTGAAGAAAGAAGTCGATATATCGAAATATTTGATTTCGGAAGTTGGACGAAATCCATCAAACCATACTTCATTTAAAACACATCCTTATGCACAAGTTGAGGGTAAAGTTGAATTTGAAAACTATGCCGAGAGCCTCAATAATAGGCGGAAAATATTGATTTTAATTATTTTCCTATATTTAGGGCATTTTAACTTAATAAAAACGACTTTTTAGAATATTTCTAACGGTTTTTTCTAAGATTTTTCATTCATCATCTTAGGTCTCATCATTTTTGGATTTCATAATCTATTGAATCATTTTTTTGAGTTTTCCTATGATTTTTTACAAGTTTGCGAAATGACTTTTTCGAAAATAAATAATTTAAGAAATTTGTAGATAAATTCAGAAAATTTGGGAATTATATATTCGGAATATGCTAGAAGATTATTATTTTTTCCAAAAGTGGATAAAGGTTAATTGGATAGTAGATTAGATGCAAAAACAAGGATTTTAATTTCCGAACGAAAGGATAGATAGAATAACAATTAAGCACAGATCGCTGACGTGGTCATCCACGTGGAGGCCACGTCAGCCGGAGGCCACGTCAGCCCAACCGTATATACGGTTGGAACTACCGCATATATGGATGTCACTACTGTATATACGGTTCCTTGGACCGTATATATGGTTATATCCGTATTCGTATATCTTCTTTTTCCACCCATCTTTTCCCATACGCCTATAAATACATGCTCTCGGTGCTCAACAAAAAATCAACGAATTCTCTTGTGTTTAAGGCAATTCAAAACTCTCAAAATTCCCTCTCAGAAATCACTCATCAAAATCTAAGGTTCTCAAATCTGTCGCTACTTTCGGAGTCGTTTCTTTGCGAATCAAAGAAACAAATTCTGAGGCTATTCTATTCAATTCTTCCTTAAATTTTTATTATTGTTTTTTATTAACATTATAATTTAGCCTATTGAATTTCAATCATGTAAATTCGTCAGTTTTTAATCGTTTTTGCTTTATCGCAATTGTTTTAATCGTAATTGTCAATTCTAACAATCTCTTTTGTTGTGATAAGCGATTCAAGTCGAAGCAAAGTTTTTGATAAACTAACCTTTTTTTTATCTTATGAGTGATAGCGAGGTAAGGTAAGTTTGATTTGAATAGTTGAGTTTTCTATTATTGCATACTAACCATCATCCTATATGTATGTTGATATTGTTTATGCATGAAATCACTTTTTTTATTACTTAAACAAGACCTGAAATTGTTGAATCACATTAAATTTAGATTAATCATKGACAAATTGAATTTAAGCACCTTATTAATTTGATTAATTTGAAGTGATCACAATACTTAGGCTAGGTAGTGGTTTTTTCATTATAGAAACTCATCTTTTAATAGATTCCTAAGGTTTGAGCACTTCCTAATGATAAAATTGCTAAGTTGTTGTGTATTCAATGAATTTRATCGAATGGAATTACAATGAGATCGAGTAGAGGCTGCTACATGCGGGCGGATTGGATCAAAGATTCTTTCCGTACCATGTCTCCGAATCCACGACTTGGTTAATGGATCAGACCGCGGGGCCATTAAATTGGCACCAATGTTTCGGGCGTCCGTGATTAACCTATATAGGCAASGTCATGATTTCCCACTCGACAACACTACCCCAATGCACTCACGTACGAGATCCATGGCTYAAGCCCACGAACAAAATTGACGTAGTACAAGGCCCAATAAAGGCTCATGCCTACATTTGGAAATATCAAATTAGTGACATCTATTTTTTCTTTCTTTTTATGCATGTCGTTTCATCCTATATCTCTCTATTACTAATTATTAAAACAGGACATGCTAGTGTTAGCAATTGACACATGTCAAATTCCAATGAGACTTTTTACCTCCAAAATGATTAGTGATGTCATTTCTTTTCATATATTGTTTCTCAATCCTCCCAAGAGTACTACTCCCTCTRTCAAGAAAAGATTGTTACGTTTGGAATATTAAGTAGAAGGAGAGGAAAACTTTGACTATGAAAAATCTTCATGATATATAAGTGTAAACGTGTGCCTTCATCGGGCCTACGTCCTATATCAATTTTGAATTGTGGACTTGAGCCACAGATCCCGCACGTGAGTGCGTTGGGGTGTGTTGTTGTTAGAGGGAAGCGCCACCGTGCCTATACASGTTAATCACGAATGTCCGAAACATTGGTGTCAAACTAATGGCCTCATTGTTTGGTCTGGTAACCAGAGTGTGGGTTCGGGGACATGGTACAGATAAGATCTTTGACCCAATCCGCCCGCATGTAGCGGCCTCTACTATCTCATTGTAGTTGCAATAAATTCATAATAATTGTATTTCAAAAGCCTATCGATTTTTCCTAAAAGCGCACTAAAGATAATATTACTACAAGAGTTGATTCCTATTATACATGCATCGTACTATCCTAACAATTATGACCACTTCAATTAATCATTAATATGGTGCCTAAAATCAATTTGTCCATAATTAATCTGAATTTAATGTGATTCAAGCAAATTTTGGTCTTGCTTAAGCAATCGAAAGAGTCACAAGCGCAAAGATCAAGAGTAATATATGTAAAAATCGAAAATCAAATATATATGATTTACCTCACCTTGTATTGCTACCAATACAAAAGAAAAACAAAGATTAGTGTATCAAATGCTTTACTTTGAATTGAATCGCTTATCACAATAAAGGAAATCGTTAGCATTGACAATTATAATTAAAATGATTGYGATAAATCGAAAACGATTGAAAACAACTGAATTCACATGATTGAAAACCAAAAGCAAAACAAAATTCAATGTSTTATATTAATCAAAATTAATAATAAGAGAAGAGACAGAGTTTGATTAAATAGCCTCAGAATTTGTATCTAAATCCGCAAAGATACGACTCCGAAAGTTGCGACGAATTCGAAGGACTTTTTATTTTGAGAGTTTTAATGGATTGAATTTGATATAGGTTTTTGAGAGCTTTGAATTGCACTTTATTTATGATTTTAGATCATTTTTTGTTGATTTTTYGCTTATTATTTTGCTGATTTTTTGTTGATATCCGATTAAGCACCGAAAGCACGTATTTATAGGCATTTTTGTCAAAGATAGATAGGAAAAGAATCCGTATATATAATAAGGGAACCGTATAGACGGTTAGGTGGACCATATATACGTTCATAATGACCATATATACGGTTTTGTTGACGTGGCAGTCACGTTAACTAATCGTATATCCGATTTCTTCTTCTATCTTTCTTCATTCGGGAATTCTTATCCGTATTTTTGCATCTAATTTGCTATTCGAATTAACCTTTATCCACTTTTGAATAAACTTGGTGGACAAAATTAATCTTCTAGAATATTCTGCATCATTCTCGAATCATCTGGATTTATCTAAGAATTTCTGAATTTATTTATTTTCGAAAGTCATTGTATTAAAAGTGTAAAAATTATAGAAAATCAAAGAAATATCAGAAAAACAATCTAAAAATATCGGCGATCTCAAAAAAATGAGAAGAAATGAAAAGTGGAAATTAGCCAAATAACCTGTATAAAATATTCTAAAAATCATAAAATAAAGAAAAAAAAGCCTAAAAATAGAAAATTATTAAATAAATAAAAAYTAATACTTTCCTCCTATTAATGGACTCTKGGTGTATGATTTCAAACTCAATTTTAATTCGACTTGTGCAAATTGATGTGGTTTATGGATTTTGTCGCAACTTTCGGAATCAAATCTATTTCGAAATGTCGTATTTTTCCTCATCGGCTATTCAATTTGGGAAGACACTTTTGGGTGTCTACAATAAGATAAAACATATCCATATGAGATCTTGTTTGATTCGTTTCAATGCGTAGTATTTATACAGTGTGGTAAAGATATTAATGTTTAGACAAGTTTGTTGAAAATTGTGCAAAAAGTAAACGTAACAAACACTTTGAAACGGAGGAAGTAGATAATAAATACATTTACTAAATTACAGAAATATTACAATTAAACCATTTTTTCAAAAATTAAAATATATTAGTATTTAATTTATTTTAAGGGAAAAGTTCAATTTATAGAAAAAAAAAGTACAATACTGAATTTTCAAATTACGAATGCTTATTTTTTTTTTTGTATATTTACAATTAGGTAAAGTCTTACGAAGTACATAAATGAGTGAATATTTACAATTGCAGACAAATCACTTTTTATGGAAGCGAATATATATATTTTTTTTTGCAATTTTTTAAATAAAAAAACTGAGTGATTGTTATTTGAAAATTGACTAATTTATTTTGTTGTAAATTGTATTTAATCCTTAAAAATCTTTGGAGTACATAAATTAAGAAAAAGTGAGTTCTATAAATCGTGCAATGCACGAGAATCTGAACAAGTTGTCACTAAAATGAAAYAGATGAAATATTTAAAAATAGAAAAGTTGTGGAAATTCCCGATCCATGTAGTGAGGTCCAAACATAGGTTATTCAATGGCATTTTGGTAAATAAATTCAAAAAGAGAAAAAGATGAATGACAACATTGTATAACATGCATCATGTGTTTACCCAAATGCTATTAAATATCTCATGTTTGGAACATCCACAAGATGGTTTAGGCAAGTCTCTAAAAGTTCAGCCTAACACCACTCAGGAAGCCGGGGTAGACCATAGGAGCCCTACATACATACAGTGTAGGGTAGGAAGATACTTCCAATATTTTTTCAATGGATGTCAAATCGCAACAATCCAAAGTGATAAAAGAAAATTAAAGGWAAACTTTTAAATGTGACTTGCCTCACCTATAATTAATGGTGTGGCCACTACTTTATATACCTTTAMTTATTATTATTATTTTAAAAAAACTGACTTGAAAATTTTCAAAACCCAACATTTTAAACAACAAATCAACTTTCTCTCTCCATCTTAGAGGCGTGATAAACCTCACGTAGCGTGGGGGTAGCGAAGCCCAACTCCAGGGCATTTTCGTAATTAAACCGATTTTGAAGGGTAGAATGGACATTTCAGTGCTTAAATAAGTTACCACCCACTCGTACTATTTACGGTGTAAGTAAGTTTGAAGAAAAGGGAGAGAGCTCGAGTGTCACGCCTGAGCTTTGCTCGAGCTCCGCCACTTTCCAACGACAATTTGGGTCCTTGAAAAATTGCAAATTCAATCTACTACAAATTKCAACCTAAAGAAACAAAGAAAGAAGGCCATAGAGTCCAGCGAAAGGATTCGAATTCAGCCTTACAACAAAAAACCTGGCAATGAGTACTCCAGGTGACTTGAGTTTCGTCGATTCTATGCTTTGTTTTCTGTCTTGTGTTGGTTGTGCCATTGATGATTGTGGTGAYTTGAGTTTTTAATGTGCTGAATTTTTTGGTTTATTTGTTTTGAACATTGCAMCAAGAACTAGGGTTTCATTAATTTGTTAAAATGTCAATCAAATTTTGTCAATGACTAGTGATTATAGGATTAGCGAGGAGGAGGAGTTCAATAAGATGTACTTGTTTGCTAGTGAGTTCCTCCTAATTAGGAAGCCTTGTATGAAGATCCTGATTATTATGTCTTACATTTTACAGAGGAATGATTGTCAATGTTTTGGCCTTCTTCTTTCATTCTTTGTTTGTCACATTGCAATTTCTCTTTTTCGTTTTTACAATATCAAATGATTGAATGTCTGATGGTTGATTTTTAGATGCCTTGATTTCATTTTGAAAAGATATGTGCATTCTAAAGGGGGTTTTTAGTCTATAAGTCATCCTGATTATGATGCCTTGGAACTATATTAATTTGCAAATTTTTCTTAAAGGAGACAAAAAGTGGAAAGATGTTAAAGACAAGTGTTCTAGGGTAAGCCTCTTTGCCTTGTTTACTAGAGACTTTGCATGCTTTTCTAGTTG
>SNQN01002476.1:53230-65973 GCA_008642245.1 Bassia scoparia | reverse complement strand
TAGAATTACATAATTTCTGGAAAAATGCTTTTATGATTTTCGAAAATATATTATCAAAATTAAGAAAAACGATTTAATATAATTTCCTATTTTCTGAAAAATATAATAAAAATTAGATGATTGATTTATTAAAGATCGATATTAGAAATTAATAAAATCAAACATTTCAATAATTAAGATGATCCTTGCCAAAACCGCCTAAGTCAACGTTTGACTTTGCTGGACACTTGTTGCTTCTCTATTGGTCCCCCATTATTGTTTGTGATAGTTCATTCTCAATGGATCATATTACAATTTTCACGCAAAATAAGGAGTTTAGGAAGGTTTTAATGCAATGTACCTAAACAGGACCCCCCTATTGCTAGCAAGCAACATATAAAAATAATCATAGCCAATTATCAACCAAACATCAATTTATGGATTTTGCAAATCAATCAACAATTCAAAAAAAAAAAGCAAGAAATAATCGCGAAAAAAATTGAGCATAATACCACTCAAATGGGCAGTATTAAGCTCACATTTGTGCTTCTCACGCGATCTTAGCCTATAAATAAGACCCAGTGTTCTCATTTTAGGAGAATGAAGACTTTGTAAATGGATTGAAGTTTTGATCGATTTCTCTCATAAAAACTCCTCAAAACAATTTCAAAAACTCTTTCAAAACCAATTAATCAAACACATTAGTTCCAGGCATTTCAAAAGCATTTGTTCAAGTTTCGACCGYGTGTTGTTGGTATAATCTAAAAGGCCAAAAAAGTTGATGGTATAATTTATGAGGCCACAAAACTGATAACAATAATCTTTTTTCTCGTTTTTTCTTTAATTATTTCTTATTTTTATTAGCTTTTTATCACTTTTAATCACGTGATATGTATTAATTAACAAATTGACATCAATTAATATGTATTAAACTGTAAATAAATCTTTGTTTTCAATTCAATTTCGATACCAATAGTACAACTCTCCATGTTTTCTTTGAATAAACAATCAATTGCTTGCAAAGTTGATTTCAATTCTATACCCCCCCGCCCTTTTTCCCTCTTGTCTTTCTAGCGATCATAGGTAAGAATCATGTTCATGTACATACATTTTAGTCACCATTAATTTTGCTCTAACCAAGACCTACAATACATGTATTCACATTAAAGATAGATAATTTTGGATGGTCGGTTTAGGATCCTTCAATCAATCTAAATTCAAGCGGTTGCTAAATTATTAGACTCTATGTGTACTRATTCAAACTCACCTAGAATCTTTTTTGTGCTTCAGGATAATAATACATAGATATGATTGTTGTTTAATTCATAATTATGATGGTGAATTTAAAAATGAGATCGAGTAGAGGCCGCTAGATGTCAGGGGTTGGGAGGGTGGGTTRTGCACTGCTTCACTCTTACCCTTATCCCCAAATCCATAACTTTGGTGCACGACTAGAYCATGTAGTCCTTATCCTTGCATTGTGTCTTGGTAAGGCATAATAACGGGTTCCGCGACTTACGAAAAAAGTGCAATGACAACTTCCACYATTYGATTTTTKAGTACTCATCATCCTCTACGCCAAGAATACTCATATTATTCCAGATACAAGTATTCAATAACTCGTCTTCACATTCGTAGGTCTCGAGGGCATCCCCCTTGTAACCTTAAACCCGGGGCCTACACTAAGATATTCAAATATTAATAATTTGAAATCTATATTTGAAAAGAGTACTCACGATCTAATATTGTATTTATTTATCAAGTCTATATTATAAATGTTAAAAAGTGAAAATTTGAAATCTATATTTGACAAGGCCCTGGGGTTTAGGCTTAAGAGGGGGATGCCCTTGAGGCCTACTAATGTGGAGGACAAGTTATAAAATACTTCTATTGAGAATATTATGAGTATGATTGGCGTTGAGGATTGTGGATACTTAAAATTGAACAACGGAAGTCGCCACCATACTCTTTTCAGGATCTGCGAAACTCGATNAGGTATTCTTTGTGCCTTATTCTTTTAGGCCATTGACTTTTGAGCTTTGACTTTTGGACCTTGACTTTTGGACTTTTGGACTTAAATTAGTTCTTTATGCCGCCACGGCTTCGCTTTCATTGTCCGTTTGTGGGTCATCATGGCTGTCATGATGGTGAGGGTCATCGACTTGTTAAAAGCTACTTGCTCTTCGCTTTCATTGTCCATTTGTGGGTCATCATGGTTGTCATGATGGTGGGGGTCATGGACTTGTTAAAAGCTACTTGTTCACTCATCTTCGAGACCGGCATTGTTGTGAGGGTGCGCGTGACGAGACTCGCAACTTGCTCACTACTGATTTAGGTATTTTCACGAGAGCGAAAACGACTTTCTGTCTTATGGGTGTTTGGCTATGTGGTGATTGTTACACGACGCATACTCTTCGTTTTAGGTGTAAACATGAAGATGAACATGGTATTACTTTTTTGGACCCGCTTGATTCTGGGGATGGTGTCGTTTGGTTCATTCTTTACGGTTTTCCTAAGCCGCTCGAACCCTCCTCTGTGGACCCTGTTCTAGTTCATGAYTTATCTTATCAGCATCTTCTCTCTTTTGATGGTGCCCTTCTTCATCGKTTACTTTCCAAGCGGTTGTCCACCGTGAAATCTATCCCTYCCAAGTGTCGTTTGGGATTTTCAAGGATTCTTAAAGAAGCACTTGATAAGGTGGTTCACAATTTGGATGACTTATCTTCTTGGGTTCGCTTGCTTGTGATGCCTCTATGTGTCCTCAAAACTTTTTCTCCGCGGAGTAGTCGTGAGTGCTCTTCGACTATTACGCATCATCGTCAGGAAGAGTGTATTACCTTTGCCATTCGTACTTCGAGTGTGTCGGGCGGTGCTGAGCAACTTGTGCGTGATACATTGGACAATGTGTCTACCCCTTTGTTGGATGCAGATGAGGGTAATGTGTTGTCTGAGCGCAACATTAAGCATTGTAAGCGGAAGATTTTGACGGTCATTACACTGCTGTTGTTCGGGTTCTTTCGTCTTCGGGACTTGCTCCTTACAACGATGATACTCTTGCTACTTTGGAGGCTAAGCACCCTTCTTGTCCTGTTCCTGTTCTACCGGATTCTCSCGTGGATCACCACCTCATTGTTGCTTCTTCTGTTGTTTTGGAGCAAATCAAGGGTTTTCCGCGCGGTACGTCTTGCGGACGTGATGGTTTGCGTGCTCAACACCTTCTTGATTACCTCAGTGGTGCTGTTGTTGCAATCTCAGATGAGTTRGTGGGGTCTATCACGCAGGTTGTTAATCTGTTTCTTTCCGGTGCTTGTCCCGCCGCATTAGGTGCCTATATTGCTAGTGCTCCNTGCACTGCTTCACTCTTACCCTTATCCCCAAATCCATAACTTTGGTGCACGACTAGATCATGTAGTCCTTATCCTTGCATTGTGTCTTGGTAAGGCATAATAACGGGTTCCGCGACTTACGAAAAAAGTGCAATGACAACTTCCACTATTTGATTTTTTAGTACTCATCATCCTCTACGCCAAGAATACTCATATTATTCCAGATACAAGTATTCAATAACTCGTCTCCACATTCGTAGGTCTCGAGAGCATCCCCCTTGTAACCTTAAACCCGGGGCCTACACTAAGATATTCAAATATTAATAATTTGAAATCTATATTTGAAAAGAGTACTCACGATCTAATATTGTATTTATTTATCAAGTCTATATTATAAATGTTAAAAAGTGAAAATTTGAAATATATATTTGACAAGGCCCTGGGGTTTAGCCTTAAGAGGGGGATGCCTTGAGGCCTACTAATGTGGAGGACAAGTTATAAAATACTTCTATTGAGAATATTGTGAGTATGATTGGCGTTGAGGATTGTGGATACTTAAAATTGAACAACGGAAGTCGCCACCATACTCTTTTCAGGATCTGCGAAACCCGATATTTTACCTTGCCAAGACGCAATGCAAGGCTAAGGACTCCATGGTATTATTGTGCAAAAAGTTATGGTTTCGGGGATAGAGGTAAGGGCAAAGYASYYCMCMMCCCCCCCCCCCCCCCCAATCTAGCGGCCTCTACTAAGTCTTAATTGCAAATTCACCATGGTAACTTTCAACAACATGGATATTTCCATATTATTGTCCTTAGAAGCATAATAAATTAATTTTAGGTGAGTTAACTCAWTGCATACAAATTAAAGACTAATTAATTAATTGTTGTCGCTTTGRATTATGTTAAAATTAAAAGCACCTAAACCGTTTATCWGTGATTATCTTATTAAGTGTGACAACAAGCAATTAATAGGTCTTAATTAGCAAAATAATGGYGGTGATTGAAAAGTAGACATGAATAAGGAGAAGAATATACAAAAATTTTACCTTCGAATGCTGGCAAATTAAAGATAAAAGAAAAAATGATAAGAATTGATGAAATTGGATAGCCCTTGCAATTGATATTTACATAAGAAAAACAAATGAAAAAAGTTAGAGACAATGAAATAAGATAACAAAACGAAAATAGAAGAAGAGTTTATTTACAAATTAATCTCTGTTAATAGATGTCGAATTATTAATTAATTCATGTTACATGATTCAAAGTGATTAAAAAGTAAATAGGAACAATGAATAATTAAAGAGAAAAGGAGAATAGGGATAATTGTTATGAGTTTAGTGGCCTCATAGATTATACCAAACGTGCGGAGTCGAAAAAATTCTTGAACAATTTCCTTTGAATGCCTAGATCTATTATTGAATTTGAATGTGTTTGATTAAATTGTATTTTGAAATAGTTTTTGAGAGAGATGAAATCGTCCAGAACTTCGTTGCAAAGTCTTCATTCTTTCAAATGAGCTCACGAGACTCATACTTAGCTTATAGGCTTAGGATCACGTGAGGGTCACGTTTTTGGGCACCACAATGCCCAAAAAGTTCCCCTCCCCCCTTATGTGATTTTTAGCCTAAATTAGTTTATACATTATGTTGGATTTTTGGAAAAAATAATCGTTTGTGATTGATTGGGATTGAATTTTGTCGTGATTTTTTTTATATGGTGCTTCACTAGCAAAGGTCAAGGTTCAAGTCTAGGTTCATTGCATGGAACCTTTTATATCTCCTCTTTTGTGCATTTTTTTGCTCGTGCTCATGTTTTTTGCTTAAAATTGTATAAATCAAATTCCACAAAACGAAAACTTATGGGAAAAATCCAGAGTTATTTATTATGCATTGTGTTAAAATTTCATGTTTTTTTGTTTTTTTTTGAAAATTTTAATATTTGTTTCAAAATTTGAAAAATGGCTGAAATTAGAAAAAAAAACCTAGTAGTTTCCAGAAAAATCTGAAACATTATAGAAAAATGTTTTTTTAAAAAAGAAAATCATTTGGAAAAAAATGTTTTTGTGAGCTATTTTGAGCATGGAAAGTCTATGGCTATGAAAATAGATATGCACATTGTTTGAAGCAATTATTTTTTAGAATTGGACCCATATTGAACTATGATATAGTATATCATCGGGCTCTCAGGAGAAGACCAATGTAGGTATACTTACATACTATTATAGAGAGTCAAAGATCTTCCATTCTTCCACTCCACTTGTTACTTTCTTCCAATTAACCATCATCGTCAATGTGTCACTCATCGCGGTGATCATCAATGAGCATCCATTATGTCGGCTCATCTAAGCACCCCGCCCTAACACCATTGTGATGTTATGCACTTTCGATCATCTTAATCCCAAATAGAACTGTTTTCTTTTATTGTTGATCAATTTCTTTGATTTCAAGAAATTAGTAGCAAACGTGATCAAGCGAATCTATGATTCCTGGAATTGATGACACATAAGTGAACAAGCTCATGGTTGATTTGTGCGTATTATTCCAAAGAATGTGACATATTAATCCCAAAATTCATCCTTAAAATACTCCCAACTGAAGCTCACTATTAGGAGTAACGAATTTCCCCTAAAATTCGCTATCAAGAGTCGCGATTCCTCTATAAATCGCTATTGTCAATAGCGAGTTTCCCTCACATTAGCTATTAGTGATAGTGACTTTACCTCAATTTTTTAAGAAAAATGAGAATTTTAGAACATTTTAACAATATTGAGCGAAAAAATTCAATTTTTGTTTTATTTTTGGTATAATTTATATTCCCCCAAGTCAATGTCACATCACAACTTTTACACACCTAACACCTTTATTCCCCATATACAAAATATCTTCCCAAGGTTCGTAGTTCTCACTCCCTTGAATTTATTTTCATCCTTTTTAATGTATTTTCCATTAGATATCCATTTTTACTCAATGTATTTCCACAAGACTGACTAAATAACAAAACAAAAAGTAAAACATAATTTTAGAACTATTACTCATTATCTCTCACTTCCGAAAATAATACCTTTTTTTATAAACTTTAAAAGATAGGTTTTTCATCTTCCTTGAAATTAAGTATAATACAATGCATACATCTTCCCATCAATTTAACACCTAAGACCAACTTGATTTTTTTTAATAAAAAAAGGTAAGAAAAATTGTGTCTAACTTGGCCACAAGTTCTCTCTTTGACTCTATAATACAAAACTTACCATTACTTGCAAACTATAAAACAACTCATTACAACCTTTAATCTATTAGATCAGAGCAAACTTTAGTTTTGAGTTACAAGCTTCCTACGGTATCAAGTTCATATTAATTTATTGCATTACTATTAGGATTTTTTGCCAACAACTACCCACATTTGGGAATTTTTTAGAAAAACTACCCACTTTCCCAAAAACCATTGTAAAAACCTACCCACTCATGGATTCAAGCAACCGGAATACATCCTCCGATCAGTGGGCGCCACCTCTATGTGGTTTTCTTCTCCTTTTCCGGCTGTGGGTCCCAAATCAGCCCATTTTTCCTCCTTTTAAACACGATTTTCCTCATTTCTTCATTTATCCTATTTTTTTTTTTTTTTGCAAAATCTGTATTAAGTTACCCAAATTCAGTCAAATTGCACTACTCGTAATTGATTTCTTCTTCTTCTTCTAGATTCATCTTCCATTTACTTTACTATCAAATTGCACTACTCCATAATTACCAATTTCTAACAACATAAGTTCATCTTCAAAATGAAATTAAAGAGGGATGAAGGACACATTGAAAGAGGGTAATTGAATGAAATTGCAGATTGGTTTTGAATTGTAGATTAGTTTTGAATTGAATTCAGATCCAATATTAGTTTTTCTGCTTTTGAATTGAATTCAGTAAAATGAGGGCGTGTTGTGGTGGTTAAGGCTCTAGTCGGAAACATTGTTGAGGATGTCGTAAGCGCTGTCACTCATGGCGCGCTTCAAAGGCAGAGGAAAGTCGCCAGAGAAGTCATCATCGGAGGGGGAAACCATGGTGGAACACTTCCTCTTGAGGGTGGAATTCTAGTGACTTTTGATAGTTTTATCAATGCGACCACTGAGAAACCTAGCAACGGTGGCCCACTTGTTGCCGAACCGACACGACTTCCCAGAACGATACGACTTGCAGTGGCGGCACGACCCCTTCCTAGAACGGCACAACTTCCCAAAACCAGCAGGTAAGGTGTAGGTGTTGGTGGGGCTGGAAGAACGAAGAACAGATCGGAGGAAGGAAGAAGAAAGTAGAGAGAATGAGAGAACAGAACAGACCAGAACCGGCAAGTAAAGGAAGAAGAAAATGAAATAGGAAGGGAAAAAAAGAAAATAGGAGTAATATATAAGTTGTGGGCCTACATGACGGAAAAGGAGATGGAATCGAAGGAAGGGTGGGGCCCACTGACCGAAAGTGATATTGCATCCAAATGAAAACAACATTAGGTAGGTATTTCTAATGATTTTTGGGAAAGTGGGTAGTTTTTTTTAATAAAATGGAATGTGAGTAGTTTTTTTTCTAAAAAAGTCCCAATGTGGGTAGTTGTTGGCAAAAAATCCTTACTATTACAAATTCTTTTCAACCAATCCAAATTATTAATGCTACCAAAACAAACAACAAAGTCTCAAAACTTATCTCATTCATATCTCTATTATATAAGCCAAGGGAGCAATGGTGTCCTCTTGGAAATGTCTCATTTGCCCTTTAATTAGTAAATATAAATTGACTTATTTAAAACTCTCTTAATTAATTCACTTTCTACTTTAAAATTTTCAAATAAAGGAAGGTTTTAAATTTACAAAATAAACTATTAATCCCCCAATATCTAAAAAAAGTTACAAAAATTAATACATCCATGGTTATAAAAAAAATGATTAAAAAATGATACAATATTTGAAAAAGTTANATGATGATGATGATGATGATGATGATGATGATGATGTAAAAGCTAATTAAATAAATTTCATTTCGTATGTATGACATATCTATAACAAATTTGAATAGTAATGTGTCCTATATATGTTTTACTTACTCTCGACTCAAAGTTATGCACAATGATAAATTTCCAATATTAGGTATAACATTATTTTGGGTCATGTAGTTTTTCATATTATTTTTTTGATGCAAAAGAGGTAAAACAAACCAGTAAACAAAACGAATAAGAAACAAAAGAAAACAAAAATAAAAGACAACTACATCAAATTAACTATATCCTATATTAGCCTACAGCATTTGCATCATCGTTAAGGATCACATTCAGAGCATGAGGGGGGGCTTTTCCTTCCAGCAGCCACACAAATTGGTTGATGTGTTGATTAGCGAGGAAATCCGCGGCCATTCGCCTCCCTGTAGCAGTGAGTTAGATGCACTTGCCACTTCTCCATAGCTAAGTAGTTGCGACAGATTTTCACAAGGTTGAGATTAGGTCCATTATAACAACTGCCTTCCTTTAGCATTTGGATACAAACTTGACTATCCATTCGCACATCCAATCTCGTAACGTTTTGTTCCAAGGCTAGCTGAAGTCCTTTCTTTAGAGCTAAGAGCTCTGCGTGGACTGCACTGCACACACCCACATCAAGGGAAAAGAAACCAAGGCATGAGCCCGTATGGTCACGGAAGACACCACCTACTCTTGCTTCACCAGGACACCCCTTAGCGAAACCATTTGTATTCAAAGCAATGACACCATAAGGTGGCGGAGCCCAAGTAATCATCATTCCCTTCTTCTTAATCTCCAGAGTACTCAACCTTTCATCTCGCAAGAGTGCTTGCTCGACTTCAACTGCCCGCTCTAAAATAAAAGCACATTTGTCCATAGTAATATCCATAGCTTTCCCAAAAAAATACATCATATCTCCAGCGCCACAACCACCATAATKCCACTGGAAAAAGAAAACACCAATTTGTAGGGGGAGAAGAACAATGAAGACAATTTGTAAGCCAACTTTGGATTGTTGTAGCTTGGAAAAAATGCATTTTCAAAGGCCCTGGACATAATTTTCTCCAAACAACAATAGCACTTGGGAAATCTTGCAAGCAATGGAGCACAGTTTCAAGGCGACCTCCACATAAATGGCACGAGGAGTCATCGGTAATACCCCTAGCAAATCTGTGAGCATTGCACATTAAACGGTCATGCATAGCTAGCCAAATAAAAAAGCGCACTCGATTTTGGCATCTCACAGTCCAAACCAAGCTCCAATGTGGGTCAGCAGATTCTTGAGAAGAGTTGCGAATTAAACAAATTACAGATTTAACCGAGAACCTTCCATTAGAGGAAGGATGCCAAAAGAAACTACCTTCTAGCCCTGTATTAATAGTGAGCTCCAATGATTGTATAAGCTTCARAACAGACATTGGTAGGAAGTCACCAAAGAGATCCCACTTCCATCCCAAGTTATCTTCCCACATYTCACAAACTGTAGCTCCCCTAATACCCTYGGGAATTTCCATGATCACTTTATCACTAAGGGAAAAATTAGACACCTAGTGGTGATCCCAAAARAGGGTGGACTCACCATTGCCAACATCACGTTGTGCACCCGCTTGGATCAACGCAACATTCTCGACAATACCACGCCACAAATTAGAAGCATTACCTTTCACAGTAAACATGTCAATGTCACAACGACCTTGGCAATACTTACTCCGTAGCACACGTGACCATAAGCTTAGTGGCTCAGTTAAAGCCCTCCACCCAAGCTTCGCCATGAAAGCCGCATTAGTTTGCCGCATCGAACGCAAGCCAAGTCCCCCATTACATTTTGGCTCTTGAAGAGTGTCCCACGAGAGGAGATGGACCTTACGTTGATCATCACAAGAACCTCAATTAAATTTACGCGTCTTTCTATCAATCTCATCACAAATGCCCCTTGGAATTTTCATGGTCTACATCGAGTACGTAGCAAGAGTAGAGAGCGTTGATTGAGCAAGGGTTACACGACTAGCCAACGATAGATACTTCGACTTCCATCCTAACAGACGACGATCGACTTTATCAATTAGATGGCTGAAAGTTTGCTTTGTTACACGACCANGTGCGACCACTGAGAAACCTAGCAATGGTGGCCCACTTGTTGCCGAATCGGCACGACTTCCCAAAACGACGCGACTTGCGGTGGCGGCACGACTTCCCAGAACGGCACAACTTCCCAAAACCAGCAGGTAAGGTGTAGGTGTTGGTGGGGCTGGTGTGTTGGTGGGGCTGGAAGAACGAAGAACAAATCAGAGGAAGGAAGAARARAGTAGAGAGAATGAGAGAACATAACAGAACCGGTAAGTAAAGGAAGAAGAAAATGAAATAGGAAGGGAAAAAAGAAAATAGGAGTAATATATAAGTTGTGGGCCTACATGACRGAAAAGGAGAGGGAATCGAAGGAAGGGTGGGGCCCACTGACCGGAAGTGGTATTGCATCCAAATGAAAACAACATTGGGTAGGTATTTCTAATGATTTTTGGGAAAGTGGGTAGTTTTTTTTAATAAAATGGAATGTGAGTAGTTTTTTTCTAAAAAAGTCCCAATGTGGGTAGTTGTTGGCAAAAAATCGTTACTATTACAAATTCTTTTCAACCAATCCAAATTATTAATGCTACCAAAACAAACAACAAAGTCACAAAACTTATCTCATTCATATCTCTATTATATAAGCCAGGGGAGCAATGGTGTCCTCTTGGAAATGTCTCATTTGCCCTTTAATTAGTAAATATAAATTGAYTTATTTAAAATTCTCTTAATTAATTCACTTTCTACTTTAAAATTTTCAAATAAAGTAAGGTTTTAAATTTACAAAATAAACTATTAATCCCCCAATATCTAAAAAAAGTTACAAAAATTAATACATCCATGGTTATAAAAAAAATGATTGAAAAATGACACAATATTTGAAAAAGTTACAATCCAAAGAGCATCAAATTTAAATATAGATTAACAAAAAATTTCTCCCTCAGTTTTAAGCACGCATAGCGTGCACTTAAAAACTAGTCTATTACATAAGCGAAGGGGAGCCATGGTGCCCCTATGAAATTACATTTATACCCATAGTTTAAGAATAATAAAGAATTATATTCAATTTTTCCTAATCCTTTCCTAATTTATAATAATGCATAACAAGGAAACTTTGAAATTGGTAAACATATAATTTTTGACATAAAAGATAGCAGTAAAAAGAGAGATTTATTTTAGGAAAACAAATTGACTTAATTACAACAATATACAAAGATAGTATTCTCAATCAAATATTTAGGCAATCAACGCATATTCAAATCCTAAATATTAATAAATATTCCAATTGTAAAAAATTATGTCAATATAAACATGCGGAATTTTCCTCTAATAATAATAATAATATCTGACTTTCTAGAGAGAGAGAGTGTGAGGCAAGTGTCTTCTTCCACGGCCTCAATTCAGGCGGCCCAGCGGTGGTTTCCACGGCCTCTATTCAGTCGGCCCAGCGGTGGTTTCCACGGCCTCAATTCAGGCGTCCCAGCGGTGGTTCGCGCGGCCTCAATTCAAGTGTGCCCAACAGCGGTTCGGAGGGGTTGCGTTCTGGTTTGTTTAGGGGGCAGCTGCTGCGTAATTGTGAGTGGATTTCGTGGTGTTTCAGGCAGTGTTGGTTAGCGGTTTGCAGGGCTTCTACCACGGCCTCAATTCAGGCGGCCCAGCGGCGGTTCGGAGCGGTTGCGTCTTGGTTTGTTTAGGGGGCAGCTGCTGCGCATTTGTGGGTGGATTTCGTGGTGTTTTCGACGGTGTTGATTAGCGAGTTTCTTCAGTTGTTGGACAGCAGGTGCGTTTTCTGGTGGTGGGTGGAATCCGTGGTGCTTCCTGGTGGTGGGTGGTGCATTTCGGGCGCTGTTTTCTAGTGGTTTTGGTTTAAGTTTTGAGTTCTTTTCTGGTGGCCTTTACACGTTGCGGTGGTCCGTGTTTCAAAGCAGCTTGGGGGCACGTTTGGGTGATTGTCAGGTTCTGTTTGGGGTGCGATTGGGTGTGTCTTCGGTTGCCATTTGGGTTTCGTTTGAAGTATTCTTTGTGCCTTATTCTTTTAGGCCATTGACTTTTGGACCTAAATTAGTTCTTTATGCCACCACAGCTTCGCTTTCATTGTCCGTTTGTGGGTCATCATGGTTGTCATGATGGTGGGGGTCATGGACTTGTTAAAAGCTACTTGCTCTTCGCTTTCATTGTCCATTTGTGGGTCATCATGGTTGTCATGATGGTGGGGGTCATGGACTTGTTAAAAGCTACTTGCTCACTCATCTTCGAGACCGACATTGTTGTGAGGGTGCGCGTGACGAGACTCGCAACTTGCTCACTACTGATTTRGGTATTTTCACGAGAGCGGAAACGACTTTCCGTCGTATGGGTGTTTGTCTATGTGGTGATTGTTACA
>SNQN01002476.1:32865-43377 GCA_008642245.1 Bassia scoparia | reverse complement strand
GTATAGGCTCATTCTATTTTGTCATATTGAATTTGAACTGTTGGCACATGAAATTAAACTGTTTTTTTATTATTTTTAGTAACAATGGGAATTCTGGTTGTTTTCTGCAGTGGTGTTCATGTTTTGTTATATATGGTTTCATGGATGTAATTGCATGTACTGATTAGTTTTGTGTTTGTTCTTGGATTGAATTGAGGTGTTGACGAGTTTTGTGTTATCTCTGCTGTTCGTAACCAGATTGAGTATTCATTGTGCATTCAGGACAAGTGATCCCATCATATCTTGTGGATAATTTGAGCAGTATCCTTTGTAATAGTGATTAATTATTCAATTTAAAATGTATCTGCTTTGGTATTTTGTTGTTGCTTGTGGTTACATTGGAGTTTTGTTTGATCTTAGGGGAAAGGTTGCTCAGTCTCATACACATTTGGGTGTTACTTATCAAGTTTCTACTTTCTAGCATACATTTTTTGGTGTAATGATGGGGTATAGTCTGGGGAAGTATTTTTAGCTGCATTTTTGTGGTTTTGTTTTCATAGCCACATTGACAATCTTAATACTATATTTCTGCCTTTGACACCTTATAGTCTGGAGATTCTGGACAGTTAGTATCATATGTTATGAATCACAACTAGATGCTCGTCCCTTTTTAATACTGTTTATTTCCAAGTTTTCTGACCTTTTTTTACGTTTTCCCATTGTTCCAACATCATCAAACATGTTTGCTGAAGGATACATCGTGCTAGCTTTCTATTGAAGTTTGATAGTTTTCTTGAAGAAAACCTAGCACTCTACATTGTTAGTAATCTATAAGCACCTACGAGCAACCCCATATGGATTTATCAGGCTTGTGAGGCCAATTTATTGAAATAAATACATGGCCCTCTGCAGGTGACCATGAGATCCACATGTCTACAAGGCAGAATATGTTAGTGCTGGGTTCAATGGCCAAATTCTGAATGCTGGATTCAAGTACTTGCGGCCTTCATTAGTAAGCCAAATGGGCGCAAGATTCAAAAACTGATACAAATGTAATATAATGTGGGATGCACTTTAAACTCTTATTTCTTCAAAGAGCTCTAATGCTTTGCTGCATAATCCATGAGATGTTATATCCACCTATGATTGCAATTCAACAGATTACATCCTTCTCCACCCATCTCATCAAATTATGATCTTGCTATAGTTATGCTCCACACCTAGAGGCTAGGTACATTGTCACAATTGAAATTATTGTTGGTAAATCCGCAGTAATTGTTTTGGTAATCAGCTGGGTGGATTTGGGTACCCAATCAAGCTGGGCAGGCCCAGAAAACACGTAAGAATTGATGATTAAAGTGTGCTTATCAGGCTTCACCGCCTCAAATTGCATTTGACTGTAATAAATTTTTAATTGCTCTTCCATAGTCTCCTATTCATATAATCCTGCAATTATAGAATTCCATGCAGACCAAGTTTCTTTGTGGAGTTCCTAACTGAAGAAATAAGAGCAGATTCAAAGTTTCCACTTTGAGGCATGTTCCAGCACCATCATATTCCAGGACATTAACATCAGGATTTGCATTTGCAAAAAGAGTTGAGTAGCTTGTTCCATTTTTGAATGCCTTGCACATAACTACTAATCATAGTATTCCACAATAAAATGTGTCTCGATTACCATTTTATCGAAAGTTTCTCTAGCAGATATGCACCACCACTTTGACATAAGACATGATCATAGCATTCATGACACCACTTCCTCACGAATCCATTTGCTTTCCAATTTTTTTCCATGTGGGCAATGTGACATTTTGATCAAAAGATTTTGAGCTTCATTAACTCTTCCTTTATGCCCATTCCACAATCAAAGTAATTATATGGCCTGGACAGGGTATTCTTCTTCATGTCAATCTCACTTTCCACATTGAAGCAAAATTTCCTTCGCCCTATCCACTCATCAAGTCCGAACTACCCTGAAGTAAGTGCACTCAGAGAAGAGGCAGTCCCTTTCGGGCATTCTCCTAAACCATTTAACAGCTCCCCGCATCATTGGTTTTGTGAAGCAATCACAACTTGCATTCCAAGACGATAATCCCTCTTAGGCATAATTAAATAAGATAGAGCATCATCCATTTTACCAATCCGAGCATAACCTTTGGATCTAGTGTTCCAAGAACCAAATCCTTTTCAGCCATTTGGTCAAACAAATTCTACCTTCCTCACATTCTCATTCTACCCCCACGCCAGCACAGACATATCAGAGATCAATCAAGTTTCCACGATACAAACATCTCTAATCCTCTTTCGGCATCTATCAATCAACCTACGAGCTTTCCATATCTCTCCATTCTTAACATATCACTCATCATTGCATTCATGTCTGGTGTTCCTCTCAGACCATTGATAACATAAGACCGTGCTTCACTGAACCGCCCATTTTCGGATCAGCTGAGGATATGCGCTTGTTTTCAAGCAGAATATCAGGGCATACAGAAACACATATCTATCTTCGAGGCCTAATACACATGGGTCTCTTCAACAGGTTCCCAATAAGATGGGCAATATAAGAATTCTTTTTCCTTACCAAATTGGCAATAAAGCATCTCATTTTGTTCAATTCTAAGGTGCACTCATCGCTAATTAACTTTCTCTAGCATGAATGCAGTTGGAGAATAATTGAACATCCTTCCAAATGTAACGCGAAACACGGAACAAGCTAATTAATCCTTCCATGATAGGAGACCATGCCGAGCCATGGTTGACCCTAATCTATTGTTCAAAAGAAGTACGGGATTTTAAATTAACACTTTCGGAATCAAATAGATGAAAATGACATACTACATAATAACAAACTCATAAACAGCACAAACAATTCGAAATTTCTGACAAACCCAATAAATTTCTAAATTACACAATTTCATAATCAAATGACAACAGAAAGTACAATACAATTCTGCAAAATTAACAGGTCTTGGACGTAACATACAAACTAATCCTACTACAATAAAGAGTGAGTGAGTCATATTTGAGTATAAAAGCGTTTAAACTTAAGAAAAAGGCTGACGATTCGGCAGTAATCCGAAAAAGTAACAAAAGAATGAATTGGTAAAAAAGCAACAAGCTATCAAACAGTTGAAAGAGTAAAAACAGAAAGACTACACAATCAAATATACAATGAAAACGGAAAACAATGAAGATTGAATGCCTGCAACTTGACGGATTGAAGTCACTGACTAATTAGCAATTACTGCGGCATGCCAACGTTGGTTCCGACTATTAGGAATTTTTATACGTGTGGCAATTCAAAAATTTGTACTAACTTTCCCCGTCATTTTTGGAAATATTAATACTCCCTCGTTTTTTTAGATGTTCATATCATTATGGAACTTGTGCGAGTTTTTAAGAGTTGATTGAGTTGAATAATAGTTTGAGTAAGTTGGCGTAAAAAGTTGAATAAGTTAAGAGTAAAGAGAGTAAATGTGTATGAATTTTAATGGAAATAGTAATTTTCGGGTGAAAAAATTGGGTAACGTTAATGTGAAAGTTGACTTAAGATAGGCTCTAAAGGGTAATGTCTATTAGAGTATGAAAGTTAGTAAAATGTGAAAAAGTTAAATTTTTTAGATTGGTTTGGTAACAACCTATAAGAAATCCACCATATAGAAATGAAATCTTGAACGAATAAAATGAGACGGATTGGAGTGAAGCATAGTAGTAAACTCTGGATTTTATTCTCATATTTGGTAAAGTGTTTAAATTGCTTTATAGTAAGTGGATGGTAATGCTCATTTCACCCTTATTAATGTCTGGTTTAAAACATATAAGTAATTCTACCTAATAACATTATCATGACAATTATCTAAAATAACTTTAAAAAACATGAAAGGCATGTCTAATTCTCACCAAGAATGCACCATTATTCTTAAACAGCCACCGCAACCATCATCTCCAATAGATGACCCACGTTGAAGAGATAGTAGGACCTAAGATTTGTATTCAAGGTGCTAACTTCGACTATACACACATCATTGATCTCCGACACAGTAGACGAGAAGACTATCTGCGAGAGCATTTCACTGTACCAACACTCCACATTTAAAAGGTTTTACTATCCTCAAACAAAATCCAAGTCAATAACAAAATCATCTCAATTTGCAGGCTCGATATCCAATTGTGGGCATGGTCGCTCTATTTCGCGCATTCCAATATGGCCTCAACTTGTGATCCCAATTCACAACCCTTGGTCCCATATCCTCGAACCTAATTAACTCGCCAATGAGTGATTGGTTAATAGCGGTTCGGCGAGTGGTTCAATTGGGGCCACGGTGGTTTCTACGCAAGGCATTGTGGTGGGCTTGATTGAGAGGGTGGTTCGACTAGTATATGACTTGGGTTGCGCGCAGCTCGATTGGGATGGTGGTTGTGGATGTTTCGTCGCTCGTGTTGGGAAGAGGTGTATGGCGAGTGGAATGGTGGCTCGATATGAGATGGTGGTTCGATTTGGTGCGGGGTCGGTTTGAAGGGAGGGTGGTCCATATGGATGTGTGGTTCAATGGGGTGGATTGTGATTGTTGGTGTTGGTGGTTGTTTGATGAGTTGGTGTCGTGTGGTGTGTTTGGAATAGTCGTGCTGTGTTCGTTCTATTTCCATCATTAGATTATTGGGAGGTTGCTCTAACCAAACCTCTAATTCTTAGCTTCCAGGAATTTGCCTAGGAGTTGCTCAAGCACCTCCCTCAAAGTTGCTTCCTTTGTTTTTATGACTAGCGGAGGAAGTTATGCTATCCAACTATTTATTGCGTTCCTATTTACGTCTTTGTTATGTGTGGGTTTAGTATTATATGCTGTAGCAGATCATTCGGGCCTTTTCTAACTTATGTGGTGCTGATTAGGAAAGGGTTTCCATTAAATGAAATGATTCGTAAGGTTTATGGTACTAATAGCACAAAGATACATTAGTCTCCTCACATATCGCATTCAATAGATGAGAAAACCTAGTGTGGTGATTTCTTTTGGAATCTACAACCAAAGGGCGATTCGCTATGCAACACAATAGTCATGGATTACATAGTACGTTCGTCTCGTAAGTTTTTACCCATTAATTTGATATGGAGGATCGATCCGGGTTAGAGTGAGAAAGGCTCTAATGAAGGCAATGTATGTTTCTTTATTAGTTTTTGCATTCAGTATATGAGTAAATTGCTTTATTTGCTTAATCATACTTTTAATTTTAATAATAATCTATTTATGCATGAACATCAGCCCATAGGATATGTTCGTCAAGGTTTTGTCTAAATGGATCATATTGATTGTGTTCGTCAGCCATTTCTTTAAGTGATGTACTATAAATTAAATGCTCGATGGAGGATTCTTGTCAATGTTCAACTTTACACTTTTGAACTCTTAAATTTAATTCATGCCAATTCCCCCGTAGTGTTTCCCAAGTCCACTATGCAATGTGTTTACCATGTGCACACTACACCCACGCTTGTTCTAGCACTTCTAGGTAATTTGAATAACTAGCTCATGCATTATACACCTTGTTGTATATGGATGCCTCTTTGTACTGCCCTCTCACAGACTGTTTTCTCCATGCCGTTTTAGTATACACGTGGAAGTAACATCTTTTTACAGATTTTGATGCCTTATGCTGTATAAGTTTTTATGTTTACACAATATTTTGAGTACATGAAGTTGATACAAACCTAAGGAGAAAAAAGGTTTATCTGGGATCTCTATGGTTTCTTGTTTTGGGTTGTATGTGTTTTTTTTGTCCACCATAGTTTGTCTGGAATGCTGTCTTAATGATGTGCATGTTTAGTTTGGATCTGATACTGATTTTTCTTTGCATTTTGCAGGAAGATTTGAAGTACGAATTATTTGCCGTAGTTGTGCATGTTGGATTTTCATCAACTTCAGGGCACTACTTCTGTTATATCTGTACCTCCCCACAGAAATGGTACCGATTTGATGACTCACAGGTATTCTAGAGATGAACATACCATTTTGAATTTCAGGATGCATTGCTTTTAGTTTGTCTGTTAYTGATGTTGAACTGTACTTTAGGTAACCATGGTTGATGAAGGACATGTGCTTTGTCAAGATGCTTACATTCTTTTCTATGCAAAAAAGGGCACACCATGGTTTGATAATTTGTTTGAGAATTGGAAAGTGGAGTGCCGTGAGAAGATATCTAGCACTTCTCCAAAGTCTGTTTTAGATGATATGAACCTTCCATCTACTTCATRTTCTGTCGGCCCAGATATTCTTGGTTGTAATGCTATTGGAGAGACTTCTACGACACCTTCAAATGAACTAAATAAGGTGGAGGGTCAATGTGAACCTGATGTTGGAACTGCACTTAATGGTTGTGATGCTGATAAAATGAGAGCTGCTGTTGGTGATGCTTTTATACAGCCTGCTATTGAGCTAGGAAAAGATGCGGTCGGTAGTAAAGCTGGTGGTGATTCCTGTGTTTCTGCTGTAGCAAAAAAGACTATATGAAGTAAGATCGGAAGGCTTCATATCATCTAAAACAGACCTTCTGAAAGTGCTAATATCTATTCTCAGGCATCCACTTCAATTTCAAACAAATTATAAACATGGGTGTCCCTTTTTTGCATAGAAAAAATGTAATCGCACTTGACAAAGACATGTCTTCACATAAACCCTGGTTACCAAATAACTAGTTCAACATAATAACAACACACTAAAAGCTCAATGCATCCTGGAATAAAACTGTATGTTCATCTCTTAAAAACTTGTGAGTCATAAATGCTACCATTCTTGGGGAGACAATATAACAAATAGTGCTGAAGTTGATGGAAATCCAACATTGCACAACTACGGCAAATAATTCGTACTTCAAACTTTCCTGCAAAATGCAAAGAAAAATCAGATCAGATCTCAAACTAAACAATGCACAATCATTCAACAGCATTTCCAGGACAAAACTATGTGGACAAAAAAAAACCATACAACCCAACAAGAAACCATCAGCATCCAATAAACCTTTTTTTCTCTTAGTTTGTATTCAACTCATGTACTCAAAATATTGTGTAATACAAAACTTATACAGCATAATGCATCATAAATCTGTAAAAAGAGTTACTCACTGGTATACTAAAACTGGCATGGAGCAAAACAGTCTGCTGAAGAGCAGTACAAAGAGGCACATACCAATACAAAGTGTGTAATAATCATGACACTAGCCTTTCAAATACCTGAGATGCTAGAACAATGCTGGGTGTCAGGTGCACATCGGTAAAACCTTGCAATATGGATTGGAAACACTACGTGGGAATTTGGCATGAATATAATTTAAGATTCAAAAAGTGGTAAAGTGAACATTGACCAAAACCCTCTACATCGAGCATTAATTATTAGTGTACATCACTTAAAGAAATGGCTGTTGAACACATCAATATATCCATAGACAAAATTCGACGAACATCCTATGGCTGATGTTATCAATGAGAATAGATTATTATTAAAAATTAAATAGTATATTAAGCAAAATAAAGCAATTGTACTCTTATGGAATGCAAAAACTAAATAAAAAACACATACATGTTGCCTATTTAGAGGCCTAGGATAGGGACAGATCCAACTCCACTGAAAATCAACCCTTCTTGTATTTTCTCAACAAGAATACCACTCACTCTAACCTCTTAAATGGATGGGCAGCTACCAGAAGGAACTCGATCAAGCATTAGTCTTCTTTACGTTCCACTGCTCCTTGGCAAAGCATCACATGTAAAATTCTCCTGGTAACTTCAGAACTTTCCGAACCTCGCTAAAAGATTTCAAACTGTTTCAAGGGTATCACGTCCTCATCTCAAACTAAGTCATAAGGTTATATCAAGACTGATGCACACATGGCAGCACTGAACTGCAAGTACACATTAATTAAAGTATGTAATAAAAGCAGAAACAAAACACAACAATTCTAGAACCAATTTGCAATAGCAACCTTGCTCAAAAAGACAGCCACCAAAATATCTGCTCGACCAACGTGAGTTGACAGCGAATGACGAAAAGCTTCGGCTGCTCATACTTCAACCAGATTCACTACCACCTTATCAATAAAGCACGTAAAAATTCTGGGCATTCTTTCTTGCTGATATCTCCGAAGAAAAGTGAGAAATGTCTAGATTTCAATGGTCAAAGATAAAAATAGTTATAAGATGTGTCAACTATGTGCGTAATGAAATAAAACACAAAATGTCCAGGCTAAAATACTTCCAAACTATACTATCATCACCAATAAAAATATATACAAAGTAGAAACTTGAATAAGTATCACTAAATGTGTTGAGACGAGCAACCTTTCCTCCAAGATAAAACGAATCCAATGTAAAAAGCAACGGAAAAAATGACAAAGAATCCAACAAAGCAGCACATTTAAAGTTGAATAATATCATATTACAAACAGGATACTGCTCAAATTATACACAAGAGTATGATGGTGAAATCACTTGTCCGAATGACAAATGAATACTCAATTCTGGTTACGAACAGCTGCAGAGAACAAAATTCGTCAAACACTGCAATTAATCCATGAAACAAAACCAAAATAACTAGCTTACATGTCAAATTACAACTCGCCATGAACCATACTTAAACAAAACTGAACACCAGCAGGAAAACACCGAGATTCCGTTATTAAAGAATTAATATACAAAGACAGTTCAATATTCTCAGTATAATATGACACGTTCAATTATGACAAACAGAATGAGCGCTTAATGCATAGATTTATCATGTTTAATACAGAACACGTGAAACGAGAGAACATGGTGATGTCAAACACTAAATGCATCAGAAAACATGGTTCTGAGGTTCTCCAACCAGCCCCGCAATAGAAACAAACCAAAACAAAAGATATCAGCTGTAATCTCAAATAACAAATTTTTTTTTTTTTAAACTACCCGTTACTCTATTAACTTAATGCCATCTACTTCAAACTATTGCAAACTCAATTCAAAAATTACAACTTATAAAGTTCATTCAATCAATATATAATCAAATACTATCTCATAGAAGTAGCACAGAATCAAAAACAGTTATTCCAAACAATCTCAATAACACACATTATTAGTGTATCGCAGAAATCAAAAATGTGAAACAAGAAATGCAATTACAACAAATCAACAAGAGCAGATAAGCTTCTAAAGAGTGAAATTCAGAGTAACAAGGACCATGGCTCAGGTTGTAGCTCTTCGAACAATCGTCCACGACAGCGACATAAAATCTCAGTCTCTATCCCTTCTAGATTATAGAAAACCCGTTTCTCTTGCAATCCTGGTTTGGAGTTAGCCTCGTGGAGCGGGGGGGTATAGATGCCACGCTCGGCGGACGGCCATTCCAATGCCGGATCTCTGCCAACACCATCTCCCGGTCTGAAACGATTCGCGCACAGATGACAACATTCCGGAACTTGCCTGTCACTCCAGACCGTTTTGTGTATACGAACCTGGGAAATGCTTCAAGACTATTTCTCATTCAAACCTCGTAGGTCGTAAAAAAGACACGTTGTAGTTGCCCACTTTAGGGGGAAACTCGGGAGGAGGTAGCCAAAACAGTAGCTTTTCCAACGGGAGCTCGACCATTGTTCACCAATAGCGCATGACTTTGCGCAATCAGTCAAACGCGGTCCGCTGGCACGGAGGCATGACCGCGAGGGCGAGCAAACACCAATGATAGCACCCCCGCGGGTGACTCAGAGGGCCGCGAAAGCGCTTCAGACACTCATTGCTGCGAGATGCAGCCCAGGCATCTGTGGATCAAAGGTAAGCGAAGGTCGAAGAAGCGCGCCATCATGCCTTCACAACGGCTGCTGACATTCACCAGTCCACATTCGGAGGCCGCCGGCGCACTGAAGACAATTCGATGTCGGACAACAAACAAGAACTGGTCGGAACAAACGAAAGGCACATGGGTGTCGGAAGTAGGGCCAAAGGGTGGCGCTGCCAAGCGGAGAATGCGTGCGATTAAGCAAGGAGCAGCGGAGAAGAATCTAGGGTGCGGAATGGGGGCTCCGCCAAACGGGGAAGAAAGGCAAAGGAGAAAAATAGAGAGCGGGGTATGCAAAAGGGGAAGGGGAACCGAATGAGGGAACGAAAGGGGAGGAGTGAAATTGGGAGATAAAACCTGAAAAGAAAAAAGAGGAACTCAAGGACGAAAAAGTGTGGAAGGTGAGATGGGAAATGAATAGGAGGGAAAAGAAGAAAATAAGAGCCGCCATTAAAAGGGCAGAGCGATACGGATTGCGAGAGAGAAGCAGGATGGGCGCAGGTAAAAAGCGGAGAGGAGAGAAGAAGTTTGACAGACCCCGAAAGTGTACTAGAACTTGGAAAGGTGCAAAGAGGAAAATAGAACTGAAAAAAATGACATGCAAGGGACGAGGTGGTGAGTGATGGAGGGGCTGGGTGGCCAAAAGCCCACAAAGAAATAAAGGCTAGAACATAGAAGCTGCATGAATAAGGACGTAAAACAATAAGGCGATGGGTAGATGAAGACGATAAGAATGCTA
>SNQN01002476.1:14134-29131 GCA_008642245.1 Bassia scoparia | reverse complement strand
CCAAAGTTTCTATTAAAATCATCAATACTTTGTAACTTCATAACTTTGTTTTTGGGCATTTTTATTTCCGCCCACATTTACACTCCTTAGTTCTCTTATGCTATGTTTGGATACATAAAGTAATTATTCTTTACCACCAACACTTTCATCTTTTTCTTTATACCACCTTAATGTTTTGCTGATCGTTTTTTCAATTTTTTACCCCCAATTTTATAATTGCGACGTTTCTTTTTTCCAATTTTACGACCAAAGATTTAAATTTGGTGACTTTTTTTTTGTTTAGCTACCAACTATAAAGCGGTTGCTAAATTTTTTTTATACAAAAAAAATATGTTTTGGGTCCCTTATTTTTGGAGCCCGTTTACGAGATCTACTCTTCATTCTCCTTTATTTTATCAASTTTCCATTTCCTCCCCTTCTTTTTATTTTCCTTTCCATCTATTTTGATGACGCGATTTTTTTTCCTTTCCATCTAATTTGTTATCCAAGCATAACATCAGTTTTACAAAAAAATAAAATAAAATTGTTTGATATGCGTCGCGCGTCGCACTCCCTATTTTTGTTCCTAAAAAAGTCAATTGAAGTTTGTTGACTTTTTGGCTAGATTTTGATTGTAATGTAAGATTTTTGATAAAAGTCTAGAAGTAAGGTATTATTTCCAAAAAAAAATAAACAAAGGTATTTCGTCACCAAAATTGACCATTTTAATGTTGGTGTTAATCAAGCTTAGCTTAAGACTTAAGTTTGTTGATTTCTTTGTATTTCATTTACTCCTTCCGTTTCATATTGTTTTTTTGCATTTATTATTTTAGGAAAAAACTAGGAGTAATCTATTACCTATATAATGGAAGTTGGGTCAAAGAGAAAAAATAAATTGGAGAGAAAATGTGTAAATGGGGGAAAGTAAGGGAAAGTAAGAGAAAGTGAAATAAAACACATTGCACAAATCAATATGGAACGTCTAAATGGAAAAAACGACAAAACAATATGGAACGGATGGAGTAATTGCTTTGTCTAATAAGAGAATACTGAATATTATAAGTGAGATTATTATCAAGGAATTAGGTGGCTTGAACTAGTAATTAAGTTCTTGGTAACTTCGATCCTCACATAGATTCTCAAATAACTAAATAATTCATTCCCTAATCATCGATTATTGTTCCAGATGTTCGATAACCCCCACAGTACTACAACATGAGTTTTATTTAGTGCTCAACACTTGCACCACTGTTTACAACTCCATCACCAGGACCAGTGGACCACTATCACCGCCGCCACAATAAGACCAAATTGGAAGGTAAATACGGAGTATAATGTTAGTTCTATAAACATGATATCCGAGATAGGGTNAGCACCATACCCACCAGCATGACCTCCACCACCTGCAGAGCCTCCTCCTCCACCGGACCCACCGCCTCCACCACCACCATATGCATGACCTCCTTCACCTACGCCTCCTCCTGCTCCACCACCACTGCCGTACCCACCTCCTGCTGCTCCACCTCCATAAGCACCACCACCGCCTCCACCACTTCCTCCTCCGCCACCACCAGCATGGCCRCCAGACCCACCAGCCCCACCAGCTCCATATCCACCTCCATGCCCTCCACCTTCACCACCGGCATGCTCCCCTCCAGAGCCATATGCACCACCTCCACCGCTTCCACCACCTCCTCCGCCACCATAGGCACCGCCACCACCAGCTGCACCACCTCCATGGCCTGCACCTTCACCGCCTCCATAACCACCTGCATGTCCGCCCCCAGCCCCATATGCCCCACCGCCACCACTTCCACCWCCAGCACCTCCACCGTATGCAGCTCCACCGCCTGCTGCACCTCCTCCRGCACCACTTCCGCCACCATATCCRCCAGCATGTCCTCCATGACTTGCCTCTGCACCTCCACCACTTCCACCACCTCCTCCACCAGCATAAGCAGCTCCACCACTAGCTGCACCACCTCCTTCACCGCCRCCACCTCCATACCCACCAGCATGCTCACTTCCTCCTCCATGAACAGCTCCTCCGCCCCCACCACTTCCACTTCCTCCTCCACCGGCATATCCACCTACACCAACGCCAACATCGACGCCAACACCAGCCCCTGCATGCCCTCCAAGTTCATAAGTAAGGAGGGCTCTGGTGGCAGTGCTAATGCCTATGCTTAAGATGAAGAAAAAAACAGCACAAGATATTTTATGGTAAGCCATATTGAGATACAAGTGTTATTATGTTTTGTGTGTTATTAGGATGTTTAGCAAGGCGGTATTTATAGGCATGGGATTAGRATTTMAAAATGCGCGTTGGTCGCACCCAATAATAACTATCTGTAAGGATCGGATAAAAGCAAGGATTATTCATTGCTTCCACTATTAGTCTATTACACAAGGCACTCTACACTAATTATAAGAAGCCGCAATAATAATCTTCAAGTTGTATACTAGTATTATTATTCATCATCTTAAGAATTTTAATGATGCATGACAATTCAATTGTGTTTCTCTTGCTGTCTCCCAYATTTGAATTTTAATGTGCTTTTCACACACATATATGATATAYTATCACTCATAAGATCATTTTTTAGCATTATATCAACAATTAGTTCACTCCACATCATTCACCAATTTGGAGATATATAATCCTGGTTACTATAATTATCCTAAACTTCATTCCCTTTTTGAATTGGTAGTAGAATGTTAATTTTAGTTTCAGATTAAGTTTGTAAACACCTTACACTTTAGCCTAGTTTGATTTCAAAAAGACGATACGACTATACGACTATACGACTATACAAGGGCCAGTAGCTCAGCTGAAATCTTTTCAATTCACCTTCATACATAATGCACAATGCTGTTTTAATTTCATTTATTGTTTGCATACATATGCTGTTTCGATCCATCTTAAACTCTTTGAGTTGCATACGATTATACGATCACAATATGCTCGTTGCTATAACAAATCTACAATAKATAATGCTTAGTGTCTATAAGGTCTCATGTGAATTATTATTGTACATTGTAGTACGTTGTTTTGCGATCAATAAATGAAGACAACAGTGTGTGCAYATATTTTGTATCAGCCACATGCATGACTCCATGCATGACATATGCTATTCAGTCACAATAATATAAGTTGTTATTGAGTTTGTTAGAGTTGTAACAAACCCTCTGTCTCTCTTGCAATGTAAACTTTTTTAGAAGTTATTTTCTACATTGTTCTCACTTGTATGTTAGTATGTATATCTAAGATCTCATTCTTGCAAATTAAGTTACACRTTSATTAATAATCAATCAGAGCCTTAATTCCATAAGTGAGATCGGATAACATGACCAAACGTGATTATTTCAAGAGGTCATTCACATGAATTTTCCCCCTCCACTCCCTACGATCGAGAGTGGGAGAGTCATCTGCTTGTAAATCCAACAATTTCAGATCCTTTTTAACTTCCTCCCACCAAGTTATTTTCGGTCTCCCTTTACCTCGTTTAAAATCTCCCTAATCCCACTTTTTCACTCTCCGCCTTAGTGTCTCCCGAGGTCTCCGTCTTACATGCCCAAACCAACGCAAATAGTTTTCCCATAACTTGCTTGCAATATCTACAACACCAACTTTCTCACATATAACTTCATTTTTGATTCTATCTCGTCGAGTATTCCCACACATCCATCTCAACATCCGCATCTCGGTGACCCCTACCTTTTGAATATGCTCTTTCTTAGAGGCCCAACATTCCGTGCCATAGAGTAATACTGGTCGAATAGCAGTGCTGTAGAATTTTCCCTTCAACCTTAGAGGGATGCTTCGATCACACAACACTCCCGTACCCGCTCTCCATTTAAGCCACCCTGACTTAATTCTGTGAGCCACATCTTGATCAATACCACCATTTTTTTGGATGATTGACAAGGTACTTAAATTATCCACTCATAGCGAGATCTTTTCCGTCTAACCTCACCACTACATCATTTGTACCCCGTTGTGATCCAAAACGACATTCCAAATACTCAGTTTTGCTCCGACTTAGCTTAAATCCTCGAGATTCCAACCTTTGTCTCCATTGCTCCAACTTGACATTAACTTCAGTTTTTGTTTCATCCACTAATACAATATCATCTGCAAATAGCATACACCATGGCACCTCATCTTGGATTGGCTTTGTCACTTCATCTATAACCAATGTTCATCTATAACCAATGCAAAAAGGAAGGGGCTCAATGCCGATCCTTGATGCAAACCAATTGTTATAGGAAAGTCCTTCGTCAATTCATCACACATCCTCACATTTGTTGANTTTGATCTTCTTTGCAATCACCGATATTCATATATACGATAATACATAAATTATTGGATTTTTTTTACATGTTATCTCTGTAGAATTTAATTTTATACTCCTCCAAATATAAATTTCTAAGTGGTGCAATTAAAATGCGTTAAATATTCATTAACCATGGTCAAAACATTGTTAATATCAGGGTCGGGGCTGAGATTTTGGAGGCCCTGTACAAAATTTTATTACGAGGCCCTTGAATGTAAAATATACTTTTTTTATTAAAAAAAAAAATTATTAATTAGATAAACTCCGTACATAAAGACATAAGAACATGGAAACACATACATATTCACTTGAAACGTGATTCTCGTATTACATTTTGTGAAACAAAATCATCTATAATGTTTTTCATATCAACTTCTTCCAAAATATCACTTTCGATCGCCATGAGAGCAAGTGAATTTGTTCAACATTCTTTGGCTTGCTATAATGCTATGTGAATTTAATTGGAAAGAGTAACGGAAAAAAAAAAAGATTAAGATTGGAATTTGGAAAAGGGAAGAAGAATTAATGGGGCTTTTTTAGATCTGAGAGAAAGAGAAGAAGATGAAAGGGGAAGAAAAAACGAAGGGATGATAACTGATAATTTGATATTTTGATAAAGTGATAAGATTAAATTATTAAAAGAATTAAAGAAATAAAGAAGGGGAAGAGAATGGGTCGGTGCATGCACCAATTGGGCCTTATACTGTGCATTTAATGATTACTGGGTCGGTGCATGCACCAATTGGGCCTTATACTGTGCATTTAATGATTAATGGGTCGGTGAACTTTGATTACTCATTACTGTGCATTTAATGAGTCAAAAAAAAGGAAGAAAAAATGAGCATAGCAAGGATCGAACCCTTGCTTTGTTTGTTAAAATACTGCACCTTAAACCACCAAGCCAAATAACATATTCCTTATCTTTACTGATCCTAATAATATATATCTCGTTTTCTCAGTTGAGGCCCTCTGAAATCCGAGGCCCTGCGCGGTCGCGCATGCCAAGCGCCACCCCTGGTTAATATTACTATATCAGTTTAGGTTACTTTACAATGTTGCTACTTCTTGATTGTTACGTAGTACGGAACCTTTTAATTGATCGTGCAGCAGTACNAGTTTAGGTTACTTTACAATGTTGCTACTTCTTGATTGTTACGTAGTACGGAACCTTTTAATTGATCGTGCAGCAGTACGTTATGCATGCATGCATGCGTGCGTGCACTTGTTAATTGCTGTATGGCAGGATTTGCACCATGGGAGGGGAAAGTTATCCAATATCCAACACAACTTTAATTTACCCTAGTAAGTAGTACGTACTACRTGCAAATAATAAATTTATTATATTATGATTTCATATACTTGTAATCGTATATCAAGCAATCAGAAAACACTTTGTTGTATGTAATTCAACAATCCTTCTACTAATCTATTCTTTATTATTATTATTATTGTATGTATATATATTACCCTCATATAGTCATATATATTGTAGGATAGACGAAAATATATGTGTATTCAAGGCATGTACCCACCATGGGCACCACCTTCTCCACCTCCAGCTCCACCAGCATGGGCACCACCGCCATATGCACCTCCTCCTCCAGAGCCGCCTCCTCCACCTGCACCATATGCATGCCCTCCTTCCCCTGCACCACTACCAGCTCYTTCTCCACTTCCATATCCACCACCAGAAGCTCCACCTGCACCATAAGCGCCACCACCTCCACCACCATGCCCACCACCGCCACCATATGCACCAGAACCACCAGCGGCATGACTTCCACCATGGNTTTTTGGATTTGTAACTTTGTTGGTTGATTTTGAGTTTATTTGGATTGTTGTTTGGATTTGTTGCTGTTTTGGTTGGTTGTGAGCTAAATTCGATTGATTTTTTGGATTTGTTGCTTTATTTTGAGTCCCACTGAGCCTTATGTTCATGTGTTGGTTCATTTTTTGGATTTGTTGCTTTATTTTGAGTTCCACTGAGCCTTATGTTCATGTGTTGGTTCATTTTTTGGATTTGTTGCTTTATTTTGAGTTCCACTGAGCCTTATGTTGATGTGTTGGTTGATTGTGACCTTAATTGGTGTATTTATTGGATTTGTTGCTGTTTTGGTGGGTTGTGAGCTAAATTCGTTTGAATTTTGGATTTGTTGCTTGATGTTGCGTTCCATTCAGCCTTATGTTGTTTTSTTGGTTCATTTTTTGGATAATTGGCCCTGTTTTGGTATGCTGTGAGGTAATTTGGGTTTGTTTTATTACCCTTGGTTTATGTTGAGCTCCAGTGACCATTATGTTTCTGTGTTGGTTGATTGTGACCTTAATTGGGGTATTTTTTGGATTTGTTGCTGTGTTGGTTGATTGTGAGGTAAATTCGAATGATTTTTTGGATTTTTTGGATATGATGGCCAAGTTTTGGTTTGCTGTGAGGTAATTTGGGTTTGTTTTTTTACCCTTGGTTCATCTTGAGGTCCAGTGACCATAATGTTGCTGAGTTGGTTGATTGTGACCAAAATCTGCTGTATTTCTGGGATTTGTTGCTTTGTTGGTTGATTGTGAGTAAAATTGGATTGTGACTGTGTTGGTTATTGGATAATTGGTCCTGTTGGTTTGTTTTTTAACCCTTGATTAATGTTGAGTTCCATTTGATTTATGTTGCTGTGTTGGTTGTTTTTTGGATTGTCTTCAATGAGTTCCAATGTAACTTGTAAAACCAAATGATGAAGGAACTCATTGACGTATCCCTCTGGTTAANATTGCCCACCAAAGTACACCTCTTTATTTTCATCTCACAGATCGATGAAAACCATATGAAGTAAAGTAAAGTTCATCTCACAGATTTTCTTTATTTTCTCTCAATCATATATATACATCACATTGATTGATCTTCAGCTTTGGATGATGAATATTCAGTTGCTCATTATAATTCTGCATGCGTCAAAGTAATATTTCTATCAATGTCGAACAATTCAGGTGATGTTTTGCAGATAAGTTAATTGGCAATTGGCCGGCATGCCCTCCTGTTTATTCTCTTCAGAAATAAASGAGTTCTGTGATGATAATAAGTTACGCCTTTGTCTTTCCATAAAAGAGGTTTCTAGCTATGACTCAGATTTTGGCGATCCTAAGTTCCCAACTCTTATAAATGACACCTACCTGGTTTGAACACACAGCTGTATCCTAGAGGCGACAGCAAAAGTTAAAGTAATTACTTGTACTTGTATTATATGTTGAWTTTTTTCAAAAATCAAGAAATTTGCTTGTTCGTCTTGTCATACAGAGAAGAATGGCTATCCCAAATTCTGGCCGCTRCTGATGGCTCCTTTGCACATGAAGTTCATGTCATCAGTCCATCAAGCAATCCAAGTCTATCACTCATCGCACTTCTAGTCCCATGTCCGACAATCCGACATTATATGACAAGATAGTATTCATCTTTCATACAACATTTCAAATTAGGGCAGTATATCAGCATTACATGACATTATATGACAAACTACGGAGTAGTACTTACAGGGAGTTACAGCTTACAGGTAATACAGCATGACATGAAGTTTATGACGTACATTTGATATCGTCCTCCCCAAGAAAGTGATTTCCGCACACAACTATTTAATATGTATCAGCAATTCAGCCTTTCAGAACTTTCTGTACAGAGATGAAAATATCACTTGTAAGAGACATAATATAAAAAGAAGTTCTGAAATCAAAATTGAGAGTGCAGATATCATATTCCGACTTCCTACCCTATACAATAATATTGTTTGATTGGAATATATCATCCCTTTCAACACTACTCTTCAAGTTCATATTGAGACTCGAGGGTTGAAAATGCGTGCAGAGTAAATCAATCAGCCAATGAGGTGCGAGGACTAAGATAAGCAGCCACTCTGCTGAGATTTCTTGGTCTACAGAAGAACAGTACGTGCAGCCAGACAGCAACATAATTGATAATGAAAGCAGTTAATTAATACGAGCAAGAGACCCAAGCTAAGGGCAATATCAATGTTTTTCAGCTTGGGTTTCAGAGGAAATATGACAAGATGGTCAGTGGTCACAGTCTGATCTGTTCAATGTGAAGACGTACTTTCAATAATCATGATTCATAGCTAATAGCCAGTAATTAATAGCTTTCCTTCATAAGTTCATATCCATGCCTAAATAACGAGCATATATAAGTACTGCGACTGCTTCAAGTCTTTAACACGGTCAGAAGTTTCTATATCTTCAAGTTTCTGTATGTCATCACTCAGTTCAGAAAGTGCAGGTAAGATTCTGTCCCAAACAAATTGAAAATTGCATGATTAAGACTTCTGCAATCTGATATGGAATTCATGAAAAGCAGGTAAGATTCTTTACGTAATTATATATATCCAATCTGCCAATCATATTACAAGGCAAATAGCACATTAGCACGCACTAACACATGCAATAATTAACATTTAATAATCAGTAATCACTCATTACAATCCGTGAAGTGGCTGCATGGGGAGAGCTCATGATCCAACCATATTACAAATTACAGAACAACGTACATAATAATGAATATTATTATAATTTTCATGTATTAATCAAAAGGGAACACCAAATCATTCATTATACTTGACTATGACACAAATATAAAATGGATAAGTTACATGGCTACATATAGTAAATTTCCTATTTGATGCATTAACTGCATTACTACTATATGTAGAAGTTCTCAAATTTTCAATCTCATTATTTACTCGACCAGAATGTCAAGAAGAAAAGGCTGATTGAAGTTTTGAATTCAAAGTGGCCACTGATTTTCAAGGGTAATACCCACCATGAGCACCTCCTTCACCACCTCCCGCACCGCCACCATATCCACCAGCATGGGAACCACCTGCATAACCACCACCACCGCCTGAACCACCTCCTCCACCATATGCATGTCCCCCTTCCCCTGCTGCTGCACCACCTGCTCCTCCTCCGCTGCCATATCCACCAGCAGCAGCTTCACCACCACCGCCATAAGCACCAGCACCCCCMCCACCACTTCCACCACCTCCACCATATGCACCGGCGCCTCCAGCATAAGCTCCTCCGTGACCACCACCTTCACCGCCTCCATAGGCTCCAGCATGTCCTCCAGCACCATATGCACCAGCACCTCCTCCACCACTTCCACCACCACCTCCGTATGCACCAGCACCTCCACCAGCATAAGCTCCTCCATGGCCACCACCTTCACCACCACCATAGCCTCCGGCATGTTCTCCTCCTKCACCATATGCACCTCCTCCACCACCACCCTTGCCGCCGCCGCCACCRTATGCCCCAGCACCACCACCAGCGGAAGCTCCTCCATGACCACCACCTTCACCACCTCCATATCCTCCAGCATGCTCACCTCCAGCACCATATGCACCGCCTTCACCTGAACCGCCACCGCCGCCACCTCCATATGCACCACCACCACCACTATATCCACCGGCATGACCAGCACCCCCTCCTTCACCACCACCGTAACCACCAGCATGCTCCACCCCTCCATATGCACCACCACCACCACTTCCACCCCCACCACCTCCGGCATAAGCACCACCACCATATGCACCAGCACCGCCATGKCCACCACCTGCACCACCTCCATAAGCACCACCATGCACCCCTCCTTCGCTATATGCACCACCACCACCACTACCACCTCCACCTCCACCAGCATATCCACCATGTGCTACACCGCCTCCTTCACCTCCTCCACCACCATATCCACCAACATGTGCACCGCCTATACCATAAGCGGCTGCTCCACCAGAACCACCGCCTCCACCGCCACCACTAGCATATCCCCCTTCATGTTCATAAGTGAGAAGGGATCTTGCAGCGGAGGAAATACATACCCCCAGTAACAAAAAGAAAACAACAGAAGAAATTTTGTAGGCAGCCATGTTAATGTTTATGAATCAACCCCGAAAGAATATGATTAGCATTGTAAGAAAGATGGGTATTTATAGGGATTGGTTATGTAGGGAGGGGGGAGGTAGAGAGGGTCCTAAAGCGTGTYACTCGCACTAGGAGTGGTTAATTCACATGTAAAAGAGAAGCTTACTGTCCCTACTGTTAGGACCATTTTATTTTATCATGCTATAGTAGATTTAGTGTACTTTGCGCTGTCTTCAACACTGAACTCAGTGCCTATTTTTTGCACTCATTGCTCTTCCGAGGATGTACATTTCTTTCTTATTTAGTCCATGTTGGGGGCAGCAGTTAATCAGTATAAGTATTCTCTACTGATTTATGTAATGATATACAAAAAGCACAGGAGAATAATCAAATTTTATCAAGTATTCCGAACTTGTGATAGACTGATAGCCAAGTTAGATTAATTTGATAGTATCATAGCCAAATTAGTAGCAAGACTAATTTGACAGACCGGGAAGAAGGCTCAACTAAGGCTATAATGTTAGGTAAAGTACAAGCTCTTGCTCATGTCAACCACACAATCGTGCCCATTTCAACTTTTGCAGACGTTTAAGACAGACATGGATCTATGCAGCTCATATAATCATATTTTGTGATAATTCACCTAATCACCTTGATCTTATATTAATAGACACACTGTCCCGAGACTCTAATTTAAGATTTGCCTTAATTTAACTACAAAACCATTGATTTTCTCATCATTTTTCTCTACCTCTCCATTTAACTATGAAACCCTTAGGACATCTGAGCATAACTTATTTCATTCTAGAAACTTTGAGAGTCTTCTTCAGTCAGACATCCCAAAATCTCAATTTTGGACCAGAATCAGGCAAAATCTCTAATCAATGGTCACGTCTGACATGTAGACACAAGCCAATGAAGTCACACAACCTCGTTCTGACACCTATAGTTGAGTGTAATCCCTTATGCAGAGGGAGTAGTTTGATGCTTAATGTTAATTTTTGCCAAGTATATCCAGAGGTTAGGTTAGACTCACAGATTGCTATACATAAGTCTCTAGTCTGAAAAATCGATGAAGTTTCTGTGATAAATATTACACATAATAAAACTCAAGAAGATATACATAAGATATGCAATCAGTATCTCCAAAGTGAATTTGGGCAGAATGTGCTGCCGCTTCTGATTTGGTCCCCATGTGCAGAAAAAATTAGTGATTGTTTTAAAGTGATATAATCGTAGGTGCTATCCAACCAAGCAATGCAGTAGTCAGTAGGTAAAATATTTTTCAAAATCACATACCAAACATTCTGTATAAACTATGATTTTCTTTCAGTCAACCAAATCCTTGATATTATAATGCTTTTTAATAAATGAGAGCCCTGGATACTTAGTGATCAACAAGAGATAGCAGCAAACATTATCAGTTTTCTGCATCCAACTCCAGAGCAGTATACTATGCAGTTTTTCTGATTACATAAAGAATGGACCACAAAACATTACCCAAGATTCTGAGATTGTTTAATAAGATTTCATATGAATATCAATCAGCCACCTCTGTTAATCTGTTATCAATCTAACACAAAGCATTTAACCTCATTCCATTCCGTAGTACCTTTCCATTTTCAAGTTTGTCCTGTGTCAGAATTAATTTCTTTCTGAAGACTAATCGGAGATCCGCACTGTGACATTTAAACTTCAATTCTATATAAATGAACTGTGTTAAAGATCCCTCTGAAAGCTTAATCTGACCCTTTTCGACACTTGTGATGTATGTTTCTAATTAATGAGGCCAGTGCGTAATCAACTAAATCATCCTAACTCATAGGAAGMATGGATGATGCGTGTCGCATGATCATAAATATCTGCTATAACAACGTTAGGACTGAAATCTGGAGGAACTACCTACTCCGAAGGCTTGGAATGCTCGAGCATTAGCTCTTCTAGTAAAAACATCAATTAGCCAAGTCTACACTCTACAGTGCCCCCCACCTTTCAAAAGAGAAAAAAAGGGMATTGTGATGGTGCCTCCATTATTGACTTGCAGCAATACTCTAAAGAATGTATTATACGGATCAGAGCYTTTTCTGTTACAGCTAACAAGCTAGGTTGCACTTCTTATCCTTTGATCATTACCATTACAATRCTAGTAGCTGCTCACTAATGTCTCTAGTGGGATATCACATGCTACAGATTTCCTTCTACTCCATAAACTAATGGTGGTGGACCCACCATCTTTCTTTGCCTGGCTAGTGCTAACATCTCTTTTCCTTCTTCATGCTGAACAAGCAATTGAAAATACCAAGTGCTTTCACATCTCTCAATTGTTACTAAAACTGGTATAACAGTTTGATTTCGATCATGGTACACACCACACACAGAATGGTGTGTACCATGCATGTTTATCTTCGTTTGTAATTAGATCAATGTCTTGGAAAAGGGATATATCTTTCAGAATAGATATTTTACACCAAACTTCTTTATCTTTCTGTGAAGAGAATATTTCGGAGTGTACTACAGTAGTATTATCATACAGCCTCAAGCAACTATGACTTAAGCAAAGCCTCTAGGAAGAATTATCGAATCACTGGCTTAACACCATCGGCGTCAAAGAAATTTAGAAAAGACAATACTTCTATCACAAACTTGCCACAGAGAATGAAACCAAGACCTGTCCTTGTCCTGATTTAACTCTRGCATCAGGCAATCATCTATTCTATACTTCACAGCAGACTTATAGTTTCTTAAATCCAAGTGATCTTAATACTCCACAAAGCACCATTCTTTGTTTTCCCTATAATACATGGGATATATCACATCAAACTTATAGTTTGGACAAAAATCCTAGCATAAGATTCTAATCCTCTGAATGTCAGAACTCTGCATTATTACTGATATTAAATTCTAAATATCAAAGAAGCATAGATATGGCCTATTAGTGTGCCCACTATAGTATAATCCCCGGCAAGTACTCCACTAAGTTGTAAACAAATAAATACTTTCTTCACATGATATGTGGTGAATGGAGATTATTTGGTACGACATCAGATCAACATACTTCCACCAACAACTTATTTAAGATAATCAAAAGATGAGAGTGTGGATAGTTTAGGTGGTCAGAGCTTTTCTTCTGGTTCCTATGAGATCCGGCTCTCAACTTCTCATCCCCGCCCTTGTGGCTCTCTAAACACACAAACACACACACACAAAAAAAATAAAATAAAAAACATAATCAAAATGATCACCTCTCCATTTGACTTGATTTCCATGTCCAGCTCGACATCTTACATGAATTGTTGGAATTGTGGCCTTTTTCTTTGGTTTCAACATATAGCATTAAGTCAAGTGGAGGCAGCTACATGCTAAATGTAATGTTAATATGAGATAATGGAGATCAAATGCTGTCTCCATTTACCCTTTTGGTGCATATCACACTCATTAGTCTTTGAAACCACTACCTACATTCTTAATAGCATCATTAGCAGAGCTATAGTGCCTTAATATCTACAAAAATGGCCTTTCAATAAGACTATACGGATGATGGTTATCTGGTTAGTTAGCAGCGATGTGAAACGACACTCTTGAACCTTGTACCGAAGATAATCATAGGAAGTTAGAGATATACACTTGACTTTAGTAGTTCAGGATAGCAAGATACCATTGTGTTGTGTAGTTTTGTATACTCTATATTAAATATATTTATTTCAATATTTATTAGTAGCTTATGTCATGGTGAGCATATTCCCCATGGTGTGTATGATATTGTAGACACAGGTACCCTTAGGCATTTTTCACCAATCGCCATGGTGGAGCAGCTTAAAATGTTGAGAGAATGGTGACCCTCCTTCCCCACTTTCATCTCAAAACAGTAAAAACTAAAAAGACTCAACATCATATGAGAACCCAAATTCGGAAGAGAGAAAGCACTAAAATTTCTTCATTCTCTCAAGTGAGATCACTTACAGACCTCACAAGAAGTCGCTAAGATGGGGTTGCATTGCTGTTTGCTGATCATGAGCACTGTCGACATTCAAGTCCTGAGTGCTGCACTTTTTTCAGCTGCATTAGGTTAGCGCTTGGCCCATGAGCTCATCCTATTCCCTCTTTGACTTCGTGGTACGGTGCTGAGGATGTAGCATTTAGCATATAAAATTAGGGTCAATCTAAACAGAAGTCCACTTCTTAACTACTTGAAACAAGCTAAACTCAACTCAATCAACAATATTTATGCATGAGTCATAATCTTCATCGTAATTAAATGTATTGTTCCTTGTACTCCAAACAAATCCGAAAAATAAAATAAAATTATCCTTTCCCTTATAATGAGGGACTAAGGGGGTGGTAAATTTTTTTCCCAATTTAGGACACTTTTGTTGTTTCAGTTTTGTTTTGTCCCAGTAGATCTGAATAGATTGTATCTCCATCTTGAGAAAATGAGCTAATTTACTGGGCGAAAGTTAGATTTTGGGTGATTGGGTTGAAAATCCAAAACAGTAAGATGAAGGTAGGGTTTCAGTCTCCTATACAAATCATAGAAAGTCTTATGATAAGATGATGGGTTATAGAATTTTGTTAATAGTCGGAACATGACCATATCATTGGAGCAAGCCGAAGTGTTGTTMCTCAAMAATMTGTAGAGTTTTATGATTTTTCTTTCGCTCCAGGTTCGTCATAGTAGGATATGATATGATCGTTTAAAATTATTGATAGCAAACTCTATTCAGAAATGTTTCTATCACCGTGATACAATCCTAACTGAACTATTGATCCCAAC